>JAPYZJ010000166.1:0-94686 GCA_030522765.1 Ophioninae sp. B BG-2022a
TTTTCCATACATACCCCTTTGCCTCTTTTTTTGCGGTTTTTCAAGTGGACTTTCCGGGAAGACTATACGAGATATCGATACGAATCCAACGCCATTATTCAAGTCAGGCAAAAACCTTTTCCAAACACACCAAATAAACCTCCATCGCATAGAAGAAGCCTACTCTACGACCTTTCGAAATATCGTGATTTCTGAGATTCTGGAAAAGTGGCCAGAGAAGACGAAATTTTTTTTTCCCGTTTTTAAACTCTTAAAGGGGTCTGTTTAATCAGAAATTTTGCGCTGATTACGAATATGCCCGAAATTTTGCCGATAGTGCAAAATTAGACTTGGAAAATGCGAAAAACCTTTCTAGAATATTTTTTCGACATTTTTTCCTGGAAATGGAGAGTTCAAGGCGAATTAAATTGTGGATTTGCCTTCAAGGTATAAAAATACATCGACGCGGACCTGCGATATGACAGGAAGCGTCTGAATATAATAATTATTTCGAGGCTAATCCTACTGAAGGGCCGCGCCTGATTGGCTGCCTTTCAAAATTAATAACAATTAAGGGTTTTAGCCGAGAACCATACATGCTTGTATCAATCGACTTAGAATTTCAAGCCCACCTACCCATCTCACGGATGACATTCTAACGTGGGACACCCTGTATACACCCACATAACGTGTGTATGTGCACTTTCACTCTCGCATGTTAGCCGTACGATTATAAAAGTACCGCGCAACAATGGTTCAAAATTTGAGTCTCGTTGTACTCGAGACTGTATATAGTTAAAAACGGAATGACGCACCAACTCGTGAAATTCGACCCGACGACGACAAATTGACACACAATTGGCAGTCCGTTCGTCAAGTTTCCCGAATCCGAAAAAAAAGACGAAGGTAAACTGGTAATTAGGGTATTACTGTATGGATATTACTATATTTTTTACTAAATAATTTATCTTTTTCATTAGATAATTTCCTTTTTCAGAATGATTTTTTAATTATTTTTTATAGTTTAAAAAATTTCAAAAATAATTTCATTTTCCATCAAATAATTTATCTTATTACAATTTTTCGCGAAATCATTTTGTAGTTATAAAAATATGGATGATCAGACAGTTATCAACAGAATCAATCGGCAATCATTGAAAAACTCGAATATATATTGTGTTCGTTCGGGTAATTATCGACGATGGTAAGATTCCTCTAGCGTTAAAAAATTAAATTTATAAAATGTAAAACTGTTTTGTTGGGCAGTGGAAACCACATGTCAATATTGTCGAAATTGACTCAAATTATTATTGTAAGGGAAAATTTAACATTGCTAAGTGTCCATTTATTACGAAATTGGCTATTTGTAACCCGAACTTGCAAAACTACGATTCTTCCATTTTGTATTAACTTTCTGCCTGACAATTCACCCAGTAATACCCCAAACTGGGGTACAACTAAAAAGTTTGGCTAAAGTCACGGTTCGGAGATGAACAAAACGGCCTAATGTGCGTCATTCCGTTTTCAGATCAAATTTTACCAAGTTCAAGTCTGCATCATTGTAAAGCAACGAAAATCCGTTTTTTTTTTCTTCAAATTTATCAATTTCACTTCGTACCAATTTTAATTACGAAAGGGTTTTGAAAACTCTCGCGTATTTTTATCGCATTGTCTTTTACAACAGGCAGAAAAGGTTTTGGATGATATTTTAGTGAATGAAGAATTCGTCAAACTTTTCGCACTTTTTTTCAAAAATCGTTGCATTTCAACCAACTTCAGCACATCGTTAAAGTTAGACTAAAATGAACGACGTTTTCAATGTCCTCGGCTTAATGAGCTCTTCTTTTCAATTTCTAATTAAATCCATAAACTAGTAATTAATTACTTCACATTCTAAACAAAAATGCACCGAAAACTATTTTTAAAAATTGTTGTTTACAAAATTCCTTCCTCCGTCTAAGAATGTAAAAATAACTTAAACGTTATCAACGTTATCACTAACACGAAAAATAAAAGATTTCAATAAACAGAAAAAATAACCGTTTTTTGGGTATCTCTGAATATTAAGAAGAAAAAAAAAACAAATGAGACGAGTCGTTGCATTACAACGATGCAAACTCTTAACGTCGTGACAATTGGCCTGCCGACGAACGTTCCAGGACCAACATCGCCGGAAATGCGCGGCGGGAAACACGCGCTTCCGGCGAGACTAAAAATCCATTCAAAACAGAATTCAATAATTCCATCCTGCGCATCGAGTTTCAACGTCTATCCCATATAACGAATCTCATAATCCCGGGGTCGTCCGATTCGTCATTTGGCTCGATAACGATCATGGTTTCTTTGTTGACTAGCTATGAATATGTTTTTATCCTTTTTTAGCACCTATCAACGACCGAGAGTCCGATAATGCAACGAGCAACGACGCTGACGAGGCTCCTTCGTTTTTCTGTTTGTTTGTCAGAAATGAAATCGAGACAGGGGGGGAGACGTCAATGTCGTCGACTTTTTCAAACTTCGTTGCACAACGGATCGGTCGTTGAAAAGTTTGACGAAACGAAACGATGCTGAATTTTCCATCGTTGAAACGCGAAATATTTTTTTTGTTCTTTTTTTTTTATCAATCAATTTTTGTAACGCGAAGATTCGTTCAAACGGTTTTTTTTCTTATCGTTAATAAAAACTTTTTTTAATTTTGAAAACATCGATGCAGACAAAAATTATTTTAATATTGATGAAGAAATGTACAAATGAAAAAATTGAAAATCGTTAAATGAAATATCTTCGTGGCGTTCCAACGTCGCAAATTTCAAGGTCGTTAGAGCGAGACTGGTAAATCTTCGCGAGAAGACGAGCGGTCTCGAAAAAAAGCAGCGTCAAGGCCGCAGAAATTGCTTGGTTGCAGAAATAAATGTCAAACGAATTCGACGAAAACGTCGAATTCGAAAATGTTTAAACTGCTGTCCTGGATTGTTATGAGTCATCCGGAGCGATAGAATCAACGTGGCAATCGTTTAAACATGGCTGGAGTTTTTGCGACTCCACGAAGGGTCAAAACATTATTTTAATTCGCAGAGCTTTTATTTGGTCCAATATTTATTTATGAAATTAAATTATTGAGAAACGGCTTATATTTTAGCCGAAAATTTATGATCATTTGGACCATCAGTAGAAATGATTATTTCAGCAACCGTAAATTGGCTCTAAATTTATCCGCTATCATTAATCATTATTTTGAAGCAATAATGGAATCTCCGGCAATTACGTAAGTCTAAGAATGTTCGAACGCAATCGTCTCACTATCGAGTGTCATTTTTTTTATCGTGAGTTATCGAGATAAGAATAAAGATTGTCCGGACAATAATCAAGACCGTACTTCTGAGAAGTCACGAATCGACTCGCGAAGAAAGCGAAAAAATCAGGAGCCCGAGAAATCTCGATGAAACATTTACCAATCTCCTCGATCGAAGTTCAGAAAACGGAAATACAAAAAAGAACAGATAATTTAAAAGGACACACAAGTAACCTAAAAGGGACTGAAGTTGAGGTTTGGATCAGTGGAATTTTATAAAAACGATACGTACTTGGTTTATACATAATTAGACTTGGGCAAAATAGATATTGAAGAATAAATAAATATCTTTCGAGAAAAAAAAAATCACCTTACTTTTTGAACAAACCTCGTATATCATAAATAATCATAAATTGTATCATCCTATCTGCTAAACACGTCTTATTTAGAAAGAAAATTTTTTTTAATCGGAAAAGCTTTTTTTCGGTTTCGAGAAATTTCGTTCCAGTAATGCAAACCTCAACGTTGTGGGGGCTGAGAAAAATTTTGGGCGCATCGATCGAGAGCGAGTGAATTTTGGTAACTTCCCCTAGAAAAAAAACCCCTAAAAAAACTCAGAAAATTGAATTTTTTTTAATTCAATTTCTCAATTAAAAAAAATTCTTTTTTCCCTGAGAAGAAAGGGAGAGGGAGGGGGAATAATCCTCAATCGTCATCCGATCATGAACACAAAAATGAATTCATTTCTTGGGTGAAGTTACCGCGATTCCCTCACTCGTTTGATGAAACTTGGACAAAGTCAACGAGTAAAAAAAAATGAAAGAAAAAGAGGTGTGAAAATAGAAAATCCTCGGCGAGAACTGCTCTCTTACCGTTCGCTCTCATCGGCGGCTTGGGAAGCCTCGGCCAGCTTGGCCGTGGCTGTGGCGAGACGTTCCTCGGACCTCTCGAGATCCTCCTCGAGCAGCTGAATGCGACGGTTCAGAGCGGCGACCTCGGATTCGGCCTGAAACACGTGAAACGATTCCCACGAATTAATACAATGAACAATTGTTATTTAGGACTTTGGCATAATTAATTTGCATAATTTCTTATTATTTTTTATTATTATCTTTTATAATTAATATTTATTTTTTATTTTTTATAATTATCTTTTACAATTGATTTTTATTTTTTATTTTTTTTCATTATCTTTTAGAATTAATTTTTTAGATTAATTTTTTATTCTTTATTTTTACTCAATAACGTTAATTATTAGCATTTTTCCCGTCGATTTCATACGAAAAAAAAAGAACTCCGTGATATTTGAGAGTAATTGTTTATTTTTTTATTTGGCCAACGCGCCACAATTGATTTCAAGATTTTGCAAAAATTAATTCGTTCAACTGTCAAATATTTCGGAATTTCAAAAAGAAATCGAACGATTCTTCAAAATTTCCAAAAACGTATATATTTTATAAACGCTCTCCGGGAGTGAGTCAATTCTAATTCAGCGATCGTTTCGCTGATCGGTGACCCACCCAAACCTCATCCAAGTGGAACGATTATGTCCCTCGCCCATCGTGCGTCAAAAGCGCGTTTATTTATCTTTTTTCTCGATCGAACCTGAATTAACGTGCGTGCGTATGTGTCTGCATACGCGTCATTGCTCTCAAACGTTTAGGCCGGAAATCCGTTGGTAATTACGTCACCCTATTTCCGTGGCTTTTACGTATACTTTCCCGGGATAATAAGTGCGAATCTTTTTTTTTCCTCGTCTTCTATTCAAGCTCATTTTATTTACGCCTTCAACTCTCGAGGTTGATCATTCGCATGAGAATTAGGGCGAAGTTTCACGCATGAAAAAATAACATTTGCGACACTTATCGTGATATCGCGGTTTTTCTGTTCAATTGATAAAACTTATTTGCATTTTATAGATAATAAGTATTATCGATGTTACGAACTAAATGCCTTTCGGCACGCTTGAGGGATGATTTTTTGAAAGTTGAAATACATCATTGTAAATTTATTGCGGATAACCTGAACAACAATCCTAATTGTTTTATCATTTAAAAAAGACAACGGTATTCCTGCAGTGAATGACGCTCCTGACTGTAACCCCGTACTTAAGGGTTAGTTTTTACAAAACGCCGAAACGTTATTCTTTTAATTTACAATCGAAATTCTGTTTACGAATTTTCTCGTACTCGTGTATTTCGTGTTTTCGTAATTTTCGTGTTTTCGCGTAGTGTAGTATTTCCATTAATAAGCATAATCTTGTTTCTAAACAAATTCATAAAAAACCTGTTTATAAACAATAAAAACAATTTCGTTCATCAACAAATTCATCAGCAAAATTGTTTATAAACAAATTCATAAACAAAACTGTTTGTAAACAAGAACAATCTCGTTAGTAAACAAATTCTTAAACAAAACTGTTTGTAAACAATAGGTTCATTAACAAAATTGTTGTTAAACAATAAAAACGATTTTTCAACAATCCCTCTTTTATTGCTTTAAAATGAATTTAAAAAAATTAAAATTAATTAAAAAATGAATTTAAAAAAAAAAGTTTAACTTCGATCTTCGAGTTGTCGCAGTAGCCTGAACCCTTCGTGTTGGAATAACGTTTTCAATGCCGAATTATGAATCGGCATGAACTCGGCGATCGGCCTCGTTAAATGAACATCAGCAGAGCCGGAAGTGCACACGCGATAACGGAACGCAATCCCCCACCGTTCCGTTTCCGTTCGCAGCCAATGGTTTCCGGATAAGTGCATTACGAAGAGCGTATAAGAGAGCGAAGAAAAAAATCGAGAGGGGAGAGAAAAGAAAAGAACGGTGTCGCACAGAGTCTGAGGATCGATAAATTGCAATAAAAAATATGAAACAACGGAACGAAACGTTTGATCAAACAATAGTTTCATTTTATTAATAAATTATGAATATATATTGTTTGTTATATCTGATTAATAAAGTGAAGTAATAAAATAAACCACCATATTTTTTAAATTAACGAAATATCATTTTCTAAAACCAAAAAACGTTCAAGTGGAAAAAAATACGTTTATTCAAAATCTATTCAATGCTTTATTCACACTGTTTCAGTGTTAACTTTATGAACAGCTCAAAGAAAAATTATTAATACAGTGATGTATTACTGACGAATAAAATCCACTGAAAAATCACGAATACATTTGCAAAAATATTTTTATTTGAAATCAACCGCTTTATTGATAAAAATCATTGGTGCAGAGGAGAAAAGTGTCGGGTGGGGAGGGAGGAGGGGCGGGGTGCAAGAAAAATCTGGCTCGTAATATTTTCGAGTTCACTTGTGCACGAGCGTGGAATAATAGGCCGTGACGTAATTGCACGAAGAACATATCGAAACGCTTCGGAAGATCGAAACGGTTGAAAATGAGCCAACGTTTTTTCTTCTTTTTTTACTCCACCAACAATCGCGCGTTTGCGGTCTTATCGATGGTGCAACATTATTATTATTATTATTATTATTATGCTTCGCTGGATTTTCATTAATTGCATATCTTTATCGCCGCGTTTAAATACAATCTCAAGTTTAATCGTCGCCCCGTGACGAACGGCTTTATCAAATTTCATAAGGTATATTGCTTGCGCCATCCTTGAGAACAGTTTTTAATTCAGATCGATAAAAAAAAATCTTCAATCAAAAAAAAATTTTTGTTGAATTGATTGATTAGAAAGAAAAAAAAGAGGCGCGAAATAAAATAACTAATTTATCTTTATTATAATACGTAATAATTATAATATTATAATAATAATGTAAAAATTATTATTTAATATTCATACTTATTATTCAATAAAAACAATAATCATTGTTACTGCTTTGGATATTATTAGTAATGGTGAAACGTGAATTGGAGGGTGTGCAAACTTCCGACAAGACGTGAGAAAATTATTTTTTAGAACGTTCGATCTTTCTTCAAAGACAAGAAAAATAATGAATTATAAGTTGACCGTTCGAAGGGTGAATTACGTAAGGCGTGTTTCGTGCGTGTTGAAAAATGGCGCAACGACGATGTTCGAGAGTGCGTACGGAAGCGTCGCCGCGTCGTGCTCTCGCGCACGATCACAATTAGAGGCAATTTGCTCGGGAACCCGAGAACCGATCATAGGAACGCGCCCAAGGTTCAGCCACCTCCGCTCGAGGTGGAAAACACGCAACGAGCGAGTTCGATCCTAACGAGAATCGCGAATGAATCGATCAGCTGATCGGATACGTTCTTTTCCCCTCGAACGTATTTCTAATTGCATGAATTATTTGTTGTTGATACAAAAATATTTTTCGTATTTTTTGTCGTTGTTATATCTCGTTGATAAACGAACCATTTTATTAAAAAATACTCGTAAACGATCGTTCTCAACGTTTGTAAATATAGTGACATTTTCTTATTAATAATTTTTTAATTACTTAATAATGAATAAATAATAAATAATAATTTATCATTTATAGTCAATTAATTATTAATAATTATTTTTAATAATAATTTGTTCTCTTTATTATAAATGCGTTTTTTTCTTTTCTTTTTCCATTCAAATTGAATGGTAAATGAGAAACGAAAAAAAAAGTATCCGAAAAAGAAAGAACTCCGGTGAATAACAAATTGAGACAATGGGATTGTAGAGCCCAAGGATTTGATGATTAAAAAGATAACAGAAAAACGGAAATAAAAGAAGCGGGAGGAGAAAAGACGAAAAGAGATGAGGAAGGCGAGGGGGTCGGGGGGGGGGGGCACCAGAAAACTGTCAGTCAGAACAAAGATTCGGACGCGGACGCTCAGTTTTTTATTTCTTATTTTTAAGAAGACATTTGCGTCCTCCGCAATCGAGATGAACAACTTGGCTCCCCCTGGCGGAAGTTTTTAATCAGCCGTCTCGCGACTCACCCTCGCACTTCTTTCGGGCATCCCAATGAAGAAACATTGCAAAGAGAAAACTATCGCGTCCCGAGAGCGAAGTATTTGTTTCCCTGACTTCCTAAGGGTACTTGGATTACCTCTGTTAACACGAAAGAAAAAAAAACGGTACGTTGTTCGCAACAGCTCTTATCGAAGAGATAAAATGGAAAATAGAAAAAAATCAAATTTTGTTATTTTTGGTGGTCGAAACATGATGACGGAAAGGCTCGGCCAAGCATCAGCTAATATTAGTTATTGCCAAGGTATTTAGTACTTTTCGAAGATCGAAAACAAAAACGAATTTTTTTGACATTTTTTTTTTTAATAACAAATTAATAATATTCAATGATGAGTTCAATTGAAGTATGGCAAATTTTCTTCACGTATTTTTAGGTTCTGAAATGAATTTTTGAGTTTATAAAAAAAATGCCAAATGGCGATTATTTTTTTACCCCGCGGTATTTATTTTCAAATATCTCGATGTTGTAAAATTGTTTTTTTTATGCTCTAGGTTTTCTTGTTTTTTAGATAATTTGTAATTATTTTTTAAATAATTGAAAATCACGATAATTTTTTTTTAAATGATCTTGATTTTCTTTTTTCAATAATCTTGATTTTCGATCGGTTGCAATTGCTTAACACCTTAAATTCCTAGGTACTCGATAGATCGTGGGCAGCGGGAACTTTCACCTTGAAGACGCGACGAACAGTCAATTGTATATTAAACGACTCCTCGGTGAAATCGTGCGCGTTAGGATTATTGCACAAGTCCGTTGTCTTCACGAACTTCCGGAAAATCTGGATTTTTGTTTTTAATGACGTTACTTTTTTAAAAAATCTTTTTTATTATCAGTTTTCAATTTTTTATTCTGGAGGATACGAATGTACTTCGGTGGCTCGAAAACGTTGACAGAATTAGAATAACATTTGAAAAAAGGTAACGTTAAGGTGGTAACGTTGAAAATAGCGTGAAAGCGTGAAATTTATTACACAGATGTTAATTGGTTGACGTTTATTATTTTCGTGAAAAATCTTGATGTTTTTTAATCATTGATACAATTACTATTCATATATAAATTAGTAGAAAATGAACCCGGAAGTTTGCATCGTCGTTAGAATCTAAAGAAAATCGAATCTCCTTAAATACTACATTTTTTCATTGGCAATTAAAACGACAAATATATACGAAACGTTTTCACGTATTATTAAAAGTTTGCTTTTGAAAAATCGTCTTTCAATCATATGCTTAAAGAAAACAAATTATGTAATGGTAAAAAGAAATCAATGAAAAAGCTCGATGCTTTTTAACGACCTTTCAACGATACAAATTTTAATCTCATTTTAAATTTCAACTTTATCTTCGTTAAATCGTTTAAAAATAAGATTGAAAGAATATAAATTCACTCTAAAACGTCTTTGACGTTTGATTGACTGTAATTTGTAACGAAAATGTTTATTTTTTTAAATTTACTAATATTTATATTTAAAAATAATTTCAATTTTTCGAAAATCATCCAAACATTTTTTCGGCTATTCTTTTATCCGCAGCCTTTATTTTAACATACAAAATATAATTTTGGACGATAATGGGGACAAAAATGAAAAATGGAAAAAAATATTGTTGCGTTTGAACGATGCAGAGTTCAAGATTAGTCGGAGGGAAGATTTTCACGAAACTCACGGAATATTATAGATTTCTTTATCGAGCAAAAGACCGAAGCATTACAGGCACACACGAGCGTTTCCGGAACTCGTTAATTATCGGCGTGATTGCGATCACCCTGTGTGGAAATATCGCGAATGAGGCGAGCTTGAAAACGAGGAGGCAGATCGTCGTCGATACGTACAGCCTGATCGTTGCAAAAGTGGTCGTTCCTCAAGCCAGGATGCTACTTTAAATTTTGAAAAAAACTCAGTTCCTTTTTCTACATTTTTCGAAAGTAAATATTTTCCAAAATTTCCAATATTTCCAAAGTTCTGATATTTTCCGAAATTATATACTTGTTTTGAAGATTTTTGATTTTGTCGAGTTTTAGAACATATTTATAAGACATTTTATTTTGTTTAAACAGTATTTAAATGAGCTAAAAGCTGACGTTAAAGTTTCGAAAAATTGCTCGTCTATAGTAATAAAATAGATACATCTTGATCAAAATGTTGAGTTCCAAAAGTTGTTTGAAAATTATTATTAACAACGATGTAATCGTTCTTCGAAAAAATGAAAGAAAAATTCCAACATCTCTGCCGATGGAAAAGTGTTTAATTCCTATTATATATTTATTTCATTAGTATTTGTTTATTTATATAATTATCTCCATTCAATATTCGCAACTGCTACAATACTTCATATTTTTTGCACGAAATTTCATACACAACACTGCTACAGTGAAACGTTTCTTCTTCTCGTTCTAATTACCCCATATTCACAATTTCAAAAAATATATATTTCAGACTTGTACTCCAGATTTTCGAACGAGTTCTTCGCAGGATTACACGACGATTCAGCACGAGAGAGCAAGGAATATTTGTGAACAGAAATATTCACAGAATTGAAAAAGGTTACTTTCATTGCATTCCAAAGTAACGAAGGTCAATCCCATTGGGAATAACTATTCGAACGATTTTCCAATCCTGTTGTACCTTTAAAACGACTTTTCATGGTAATCGTAATTTGGAGGTGGCGAATCATGGAGAAACGGACGAGGTCTTAAAGAACACATGGTCACCATCCGATATTGTCAAGTTAGATCGTGACAGGAGTCTGTAGAGCAGCGTGTGCAAAAAGGATGATTTTCAGGCTGCAGTTTGATCGGTACGGTGGGGTCATTCTCTCGAAGTATTTCAGAGCACAGGACGAGAGCAGGAGAGAGAGAGAGAGAGAGAGAGATTGCTTGATTAATTGATTGATTGATTTGTTTAATTATGCCTTAGTGCAATAACACTTTTAGGCAAAAGAATACAAAGCCAAAATAACAACAATTTTTCACTTAAAACTAGACGCCGCGGCGGAAGGAATATACGAGTCGTATATGCAATTATAACAACAATATTAGTAAAATAAAAAAAAGAGAGAGAGAGAGGATGCGCGAATGAAGAGTTCTCGAGCCGGCTCTCTCCACTGGCGATGTTGGGCTCGAAGATAAATAGGTAAAAAGAATGCGAAGCTGATAGAGAGAGAGAGAAAGAGAGAGAGAGAGAGAGGGAGGAAGCGAGACAGGTAGATACGCCCCTCCCCGCTTAACGGCTTCGATGGCTGGGGGGAGGGGATAGAGAAAGACGGAGACTCCAGCTTGACGACCGGAGAGGTCTGACACGCACGATCGATCCCTATATACCAGCCGCAGACGCCGGCTCTTCGTTACACGTCCCTTCTTCCGTCTCTCTCTTTCATCCCGTACGTGTTAAAAGCCACACACGTATACACCAGAATTGACGCGATGACGATACGAGAGCCACGATTTTTCGTCACAATCGACGTCCTGGAGAGAAACGTGTTTCGCAAGAAAATCATATTCGGCAGCGCCCGAGACTCGAAAGAGGCAAAGACGGGAGAAAGAGAGAGAGAGAGAGATGATGTGGAATGTGCGGTAAAAGGTTTTTCGTTCTATGTGCGGTAAACGGTTTTTTTGTTTCAGTCGCAACGAAACGTGGAATTTTTTATTTATGCGAGAATGAAGTCCGAAAAAAGTAAAGTTGCACGTGAGCGCGTATTTCTTGAGAATTTAACGAGTCCGGGCAGTCGACGCGGCTCATCGTGTTTGCCCGAAGCCGCGTGCATTACTCGGAAGTGCGATATCTCGAGACGAAAGCGAGAGAGAGAGAGAGAGAGAGAAAGGAGGAAACAAGTGTCTTTTTTTTGGGGCAAACTCACTTCCTCGCGACGCAACGCTTCAACCTGCAATCGCCTCTGATACTCGTCGCATTCGTCCTTGTATTTCTCCATCTCCTCCTTCGTCTGGCGCATTTTCTTCTTTAGCATGTCGAGTATATTGCCCTGTGCTTGAGTCGTCATTTTGTCAAAGTCGCGCGCGCGTTTCTCTCGCGATGGTAACGTCACTGAACCCTTCGTTGCCTCTTTTCCCCTTAACCCGAGATAATTTAAAAAACTGTACGTGTACGTGTACGTGTATATATTTATTTGTACGCAAGTGTACGTCAATATTGGTTATATATATTTAGTGTGTATTCGTTTGCGTGTCGGTTAGAGATGAGTTTCGAAAGAAAAAACAAAACACAAAAACCGCCTCGTACGGGGTGTGTACGATGGGAAAAAAAACGCGACGATTTATCGAACGCGAGATTGTTGTACACCGTGGATTGTACGCCGAACTGTCGTCACACGAGCGACCACCGACTGCTTCGGCTGCACGAGAGCAAGATGGCCGCGACGAGCAATACGGTATGAGCGCTCCATGAAGCGCATGCGCTGCGCTCCTCTCTCTCTTTCTCGCTCGCTCGTTCCAGCAAAACGCGAAAGTAGTTCCCTTCTCCTCGCCCTTCGGCGGTGCTGCTCTGCGCGAGACGCACCGGCAAAATAATTCTCCGATCGCCGGCGTAAAATAGTTCCCCCGCGGCTCGTCGCGCGCCTTCGATTTGTTTTGTACGCCTGGAACGTGGGAGAGGAAAAAAAAAGGAAAGAGCGAGGAACCCCGGCGTACGATTTCGTGTGCCGATATTCATCGGGAGTACGAACGAGCGGAGGTAGCACGGGGGGCTGTTGCGATATTGTATTCGGACCGCAACGCGGTCTTTCGTACCGCGGGCGGAGCGCGCTCTGTGGGAGAATTCGTTGCACCAATGGCTGTCCCGTTCAAGCCCCCGGAAATACCGCGCCCGTGCAAACCGCGCGCTCGCTCAATCGCGTTCGAATTGTCATACATATGGAACGACTCCCGTCATTGTTTGCTTTCCCCGTTCATCGCGATCGCTCCCCTGTGTATTCCCTCAACTTTCCGTCGATTACGAGAAAATCACACGATTCGTACCCGCGATGTACACGCGATTCCTTGGACGTCGCTTGTGCGTGCCCGCGGTCTTAACGTTGGCCCGCATAAGCGTCGTAACCTCAAAATATTCGCTTTGCGTTCGCGATCCGATAGGAACATTTTTACGATATTCATCCCAATGGAATTTCGGACTGATAAATCTTTTTTTTTTCGCGAACAGCGAAAGGAACTATCCCTCTGCAATTGTACGTCTGAACTGTCCCATTGAAACATCGCGCTATGCTTCTTTCCTTTTCGCTAACTTTTTGGGTTTCTTCCAGTCGGGTCGAGGTGAAAGGGCAGTAAAGTCTCAAGGAAGAAAATCTCAAGTCTCGGAAAGCAATCTTTCTACGCTGCTTCCACCAGCCTCCAAGAATTTTTAAAAAACATCGCATCGGTTCCTAGCTCGCAACGCTCGTCGACTTTGACGGATAATCCAAGGATCTTCCGCTATCGACTCGCGACAGATAAGATAAACTGAGAAAACGCTGTTTCATAAATGACGGCACAAAAGTGCTTCGCTTTTCATGAGGAGATACGACGTTCGATTCTAATTGGTTTGTTTCCAATATTTCTAGGAGCCCGAGCTACGCGACGATAACGCGTGTTTCAAACAGGCCTGTTTATAGACATACCGCAATATTGGATAATAAACCGTCAACGAGCAATCGTTGGACATTCGTCTCCATAAGTCGTTAGACGCACGAAAGCTCTCGAGACTCAAGATCCCACAGTTTTCCTCGTCGCTGCGATACTCATTTTACTCAAGATTTGCTTCTCCGTTTAATTAATTAATTTGTGGGTAATCCGGAGATCTTTGTGGCGAGACGTCTTGGACGGGGGATGTCCTCAGCCGTAATTTGTACCGATAGAATTGGGACTCTGCTCAGAAATTGGTCAATTTTATTGCAACGATCGATGTACCTCGAAAACCGTACAATTAACGTAACGCAAGAGACAGACTTGCATTTAGTAAAAACTCATTTTACATAAAACAGTGCAGTAGCGCTAGGTCGATGCAAGGTCATTCTGGTTTTTATCGAGCAGATAATACGGATAGTCTCCTTTTGGGTTTCGAGGATGTCCCTTCTATGCAAGATTAATTCCTGTATCTCTCCAGTGATAGAAGCCGATAAAAAATAATCCAGAATTTGTAAACCAGTCCATGATACGCAAATGGGTTTTCCAAAGGTTAACAAATTTCACGTGTCGAACGGAAATTCAATGATGCGCAATGGACAATTGCAGTAACGAAAGCAATGTGAAATTGGCAATTGAGATCAAGAAAACAAGCAAAAACTCTTTTTCAAGAACACAGAAATTCTCTCACTGCCTTATATTCGCTCTCAACGCGTTCATCAATAGCTTCGTTTGAGCTTGAAGATTCGCAGCGTTTTAAATTTCCTCTCGTTTTCTCTCTGGTTATCGTCAATCAGTATTTTTCCAATCGAATTAAATGATGGCAAATAAATTAGCGAGGAAAGCATCCAAACGATTGACCAAAGTGATACGAATTCACTGGACACTTCTGTGAATTGAGATACACCGTATTCGAAGCCTTGGGCATTATTTCGTTTCCTCGATTCGAGTTGGCTGAATTTTTTTTTCTCGCTGTAAATAGACGTGAAGTAAATTCCTCGCCGAGTAAATTTCAGACTATGGCCCTCACCGCTCGAGGGTTTACGTCACCCGTGTATATAGGGGATAGGCTTCGAAGTATATACGTACTGTCCCGCACGCGATGAATCATCATTATCACAATTATATCGTCAGGTTCTTATACTCATTCGCGCGCGGCTCATATGGTACTCGTTCTTAACGCCATACACCGAGTGACGCATTACCACCTTAGGCTTCTCAGGGAAAATTCGAGGGTGGAACTTTGTTCGGTTTTTTGGGGCTGAGTAGGAAACCCGAACTTCGATTGACCAGAAGGCTCAAAATTCCGAATTTTTATAGTTCGGAACTACAAATTTCGTAAAGGCTTACAAAGTTTGTTTGGATTTGTTTGGGTTCGTTAGTTTGATTTAAAACCCTTGATTTTGAACAAACCCAAACAAACAAAAAAATTTACGAAATTTGTAGTTTCGGTATATTCAAATTCGGAATTTTGAGCCTTCTGGTCGTTCGAAGTTCGGGTTTCCTACCCGACCCCGGTTTTTTATTTTCTTCGTCGCTTTAAACTTTTCATTTATTTCCAAATCGAACCAGAAGTGTAAAATTGATAATTCTACGGATCAAAATGGGGTTATCTGCGGTCTGTTTATTTCGCTGATAAAAAATTGATTGATAACAGTTGACATTGAATGTTAATAGTTTTCTGCATATGATTACACATGAATAACCACCCCGAAAAAATATCGATCCCAAGTTATTCAAATCGAATAATCTATTAAATTCAAATTTCACTGAAGCAAACCCAAACAAAAATAATCCATCGAAACTTGAACTATTTTGTCCGTTGGAAATACATAGTTTAGAAAAACTTGAAAACTATATAGATATAGCGAGTTTTATATCTCTTTCCCGTGTGCTGACGTGTATAAAGGAAAGAGGAGAATATTTACATTTACGGATGTACATATAAATATTCTTCACTCCCAAGAAATATAACGCTCGCGTTCTTTATTGTCAGCTCGTGACTATTTTGACTACGGTGCGCCACGCAGCTGTCCCATAGTAATACATATTCGAGTGAAACCGAATACCAAAATGGCGCCAAGATGAAACGTTTCGCGACTTCCCCGGAGTTTTTAGTTGCGAGCATGTGCGACAGAGATATAAATGAAATCGGAACTGTTTATCACAAACTCGAATTGAGTAATTACAATTGTGTTATTGGGAGTAGAATTGCGGCAATTCTGGTTCTAATAAAAAATGTTCGTCAGGCTCGTGCCGAGATTCGTCTCAAAATTTCGTTTATCCTTTTAATATTAATTACGAATTCTGTCGCAGCTGGATTTGTTGATACGTTAACTGCTAATATATTTTGCAAATTTTTGGCGTATTTTTAGTTTTTGAACTCAATTTTGAAAGATATTTTGACAAAAGATGAATTAACGCTCGGCCGTGTATATATTTATCATAGTGCGCTACTACGATCCCTGCTTTATCGACGATCGGATGCGATCTCTAAACTAACCTAACTCTGCTGTCTGACGAGATTCCTAGTGTGTGTTTAACCGGTGAGTGTACAGAAAACCGTAGCTTCGTTTTCTCGTTTTTTCCGTATTCATGTTTTGTGATTGTGAAGTAAAGTTTCCACCCGTCGAATTCAGCTGAAACCTCAAATTGTAAACTTATCGCGATCACGCGTCAAACCACCGGACTCGTGTCGACTTCATTAGTCAAACAACGTTGAACAAAAGAAAAGTAGGTCGGAAAGTTTCCTTTGATACGTCAACGCCCTGAAATCGAACGTTTCGCAATGTTCTTGCATCCTCTTTCTTCCTCTTGTACTCGTACGCGTGCACGTCATTATTGTCGATGAAACGCAACAAAAGCTCAGCTCCCCCCCCCCCCTCCCCCCCCCCCCCCCCCCCCCCCGCTTCTCCGCCTATGACGTAATACTCCAGTGATATCAACTATCCAGATTGCAAACTTTCAAGAATTTTGTCGATTTCCGTTTTTCTCTTCGACAAGTTGGACATACGTGAATATTGTCCGATTTCTAAGCCTGCTAAAGAACTGTATACTCCGAGGGAAAACGACGATCCGTCAACTCAACGATTTTGTTCGATCGTTAGAAAATAAGTCCCGAAAAGTGAGACCAATGCCATCTATCGGTGGCCGTAACGGACAATTCGAAGTCAAGAGCGGCTACCACGCGTAAATTCGGTTTCGAGAGGGCGAGGAAACGACAGGAGAACGAGAGGCAAAGAAAGAGGTTACGAGAGAAAAGCAAAAAGGAGTCGGTCCAAATTCCCGGCGACGAGCTCGCGGACGTGGGCGTTTGCACTCGTTTCGAATGGTAACGTCGACGCATCGAGAAGTGGGGAGAAACGAAACCATCTCCGTCCTCCCCCCACCCTCCCTTATTACATTCCCCGAGCACCAACGGTCGCTTACGCAATTCCGGTGGGTATTCGCCCGCGCGCAATTTCGGCATATTTTTAGAACGCTGTGTATTCCGCGTGCGTGATCAACGAATCTACAGCTAACGGATCGGAAAAAAATAATGCTGCAAGACGAGCGAACGAAATCGATTCGACAAGGGATAGGGGTCCGTGTGGAATCGAGATAAATAATCATTTCTGACCGAAAATATCTCAGGTGACGCTCGTAAGAAGCAACCGTGGAAATATTTCGGGAGCATCGCTTGGAAATTTCCGCTCGCGTCCCGTGGCGCCACGCGTCAAGTTCAAAGGCTTCGAACTTTTGCCACTTCGAGATGCGCGCCAGTGCTATACCGCATACGCGTTTCTTCGTCATTCTGGATTTGTGTACGATACTTTTCAAGGATTTTTCATTTAGGAACACGAACGCAACTCGTTCTCACTTTTTCGAAAGTACAAACGTTCTTTCGATACGTTCGAAATAACCGACGAAAAATTCATCGTTTTTTTTTTAAATTGGTGTATATATCGTGTACACCGATGAAACGAAACCCGAGGTACGAATCTCTCGTACGCATGCGCAGATTCCGGGACAAGTGAAAAGCTTCGGACTGCCAGTTCCTAGGTTATGTGTGCCGATGAAACGATTGAACAAATGCTCTCATGGATGCGTGGGAGTCGTATCGAAGTGAGAACTCTGGACGATGGGGATAAAGCGTCAATAACGCAACCGACAAACAGCAACGGAAACACCAATTTAGTGGACCCGTCGGACGTGGACAAGGTGAAGGACCCGCGGACGACGTTCGATTGACCCAAGCCCGTGCAATATAACAGCAGTGATGATACTTTGGTATTTGGGACAGCCGCCATTTTGAACACTTTATTCTCATTGCTGTTTTATTCGTGCTAAAACGTTCGGCTAATTTTGACACGTCAAGGAAAGTTTGAGCGGATGAAGCGTCATTGGCGAGGTCGAATTTTACCGCCGTTTCAATATTGATCGAATTTTTAGATTCATCTTTTTTTACGAAAATGCCCAAGCTCTTTTTCGAACTTCCATGGATTTTTATAGTTTTCCGTGACGATTTTTGGTATCGCGAAACTCGAAAATTTGTCCAAAACTGCTTTTCGGTTATTTTACGGAAACCCAAACAAAATTTTGAAAAGATCCTATTCGAATTTTTGGTGCTTTAGAATAGTGATCGGTTTTACATTTTTTCAAGATCGCAGTTTTCGATATTTTTCTCGAAAACTTGAGCAACGAAAAAATTTTTATCTTTTCGCATTTTTTCGAGTTTGTGGTTCTTTTGAACTTTCAAAAACATGCGGAATTCTTATACCAGCGATCCGCGAATTACCGTGATTTTTAAAAGTTGATTATCGCCGCAAGTGAAGCGATACGAATTTTCGAAAAAGGCGACAAATTCTCGTGAGAAAGTTGTCCGTTGCTCGCGGCGTGTCGCGTGGGTCCACCACGAAGCAATAATCGAAAAGAGGACGCGCCTGGGAGTGGAAACTTGGCGAGATCTCGAGGCGATGGGAAAACGGGTTGCGAGAGGAAACAATGGCGGCGGAGCGAGGGCGACAGCCAAGGAATGTGCTTCACATCGCGTTGACGCGATGCAAAATTCCCGTTGGTGCTTTCCCCCGCTCCGTATCTCCGATCTCGACGGTACGAGTCTGGTGAATATTTCGGGACGCGAAAAGAATTCCAGAGCTTGCGGCATCGAAAGACGCAGGGCATCAAAGTGAGCCCTTCCGGCGAAATTCCAACAGCTTTGAAAAAACGCTCGATCACTAGTTTTGTTATCGACTGAGCGCGCGTTATCTAATCTCAAGGTTAAACGAATACTCGGTCGATAAAAACACTCGCACGCCCCAAAGTTGACCGTCTGAAAAAAATCCCTATTTATGTCCGAAAATTACGTTTGTGTTGCCGAATCAACTATTTTCCCTAAACATTGAAAAAATTGTTAAAAAAAAAATTTTTTTTGGGCGTTCTCGTCTTTCTCGATTTTCGTCCCCATTGATTTCAGCAACAGGATGGACTCGAGAGTAATCTGTGCGAGAACGAAGACCTTCGCATTGGGTCCGTGGCCCAAGGTCATTACGGCCCACGTGTAGGGTTACCATACATTTGAATTTGTTCAAACTTCATTTTTTCGAATTTTGGCCAGACTTTTCGGAAGCCCGAATTTCCACGGGATAAAAAAAGCCAAACAATTTTCTTAATGCTTGCAACTCGATAATAAAGTCAAATAAATAGGTAACCGAGATTACGCAAAATTTTACCAAAAGTGTTTTTCGCACAAAATCTTAATAATTAGAGATGTAAAATTGTAATTAATAAAAACGTATGAACGAGTGTAAAAAATTTTTTTTGAATCAATACTCCACCTATACTGATTTTAATTAAAAAATCTCAATAATTGCATTGCACCGCTACAAAAAAAAAGCTAAAATTAAATGTTGCGAAAGTAAATACGAAAGGGTCGAGATTCAATAACGAAAATGCGGGTTTAAAAAATTCGGCGATGGTAACCCTAGCCACGTGGTGCCCTCGTGCAGCGCCATTGCGTAACGGCGCTTTCAATCGTCTCGGGTTACGGGGTCGAAGGTTCGTCCAGGTCATGATAAATTAAATCAATCGATCTCTCTCCGCGTCTCCCCGTGTATTCCTATATTTTCCACGGACCGTGACAAGCGTACACTCGCGAGAGATACTGACCCGCTTAAGTTGATTTCCCATAATATTCTTAAGCTCGTTCCTTATAAGACTGAACTTGATCATGGTATCGCTCGAGAAAATGGAGCTTCCGAAAGCGAGTCCGGGATAGTCGGAGCATCTCTTGCGCCTGTTGGCCTCTCTCTCGGCTTGGACTTCGGTTCTCTCGCTGGGACAGCGTAATTTGGCTAGTTCGGCGAGTTCGGGATCTTCCTCGACGTTGGGTGTTTCGTCATCGGAATTTCCGTCGCCCCGAGCCCTCGCGACCGCGTGCTCGGGATCATCGGGGCTTCTTCGATCGTCCTTGATCCTTGACCTCGTTCTCGTATCTCTGTTTCTCGAATTAGCGGATATTCTTTTCGGCGACGATGATATTTTCGCCTCTGTGTTTGCGACGTTTTTGCGTTTGTCGCGTTCGATCGTGTCCCAATTCTCGTTGTCCAATTGAAATTCGGAAGTACGTCGGTTGGTATGAGCGACGACGAGGCCACACTGCGCGGGCCTCGGTTGAACGCTTTTTGGACGAGCCGTCGTTTCCACGGACGTAGCAACGTTCAATTTCGTCGTCGCGTCTCTCTCATCCTCGTTTCTCTCGGCTCTACCCAACAACGCGTCTATCGCCTTCAACGGAGGTTTACGCTTTTCGGGATGGACGAGCGCGATGTTGTTGTCATCGAGGTGTCCTTGATCGCGCTGACATTGGGTTTCCGAGCGCTCGTTATCCTCGATCAGCCGAGTTACGTCGGGAGCTTCGCGCTGTCCAACGGCTGCTGAGAGTGCCACGAACGAGGAACTCTCGGACTCCGGACTCGTCGAGGAGGTTTCATTGGCGAACGCCTCGCGATTCGGGATCGATGATTTAACGGGAGATCCAGCAGGGCCACACTGCGCGGGTCCTCTGCTGGATGCATCGAGACGTCGACGCGTCGCGTGTCTCGGATGATGCTGATGACCCCTGCGTCGAAGCGTCGCTATCGTACCGCTCGGCGAACTCGAAGAGTTGTCCATCCTCGCTAAGATTTTGCTTTGATTTGTTTCGATTTATATCCGAAGCGTCCTCCTCCGGACGAACTTGCAGTCCCTACCAACCTCCCGAAACCACGAGGGAGCACCCAGGAGCGCTCTTACTACCCCAGCACTGCTACCACTGCACCAGACACTCCGCCATTTTGTCTGTCACTGAGGCTGGATTGCACACGTTTCCTGGCCCCGCGACGACCAAACACGCCGTTTACCCATACTAACTCCTTTTTACGAACGTAACTTCTCTCTTTCTGCTCAACATCGCGCAGATTTACGTTTGTGTGGGCTTTTATTATTGTACATACATGTATAGACTCGTACGGTTGGCGAACACGCGAGTTCCCAGCGGCTCTCGGTCGCACTCGTACCCACGAGATCAGCGACGAGACCGCACGGTACACTTTTTCTTTCCTCCTTCTACCCCCACTCCCCGGTATCGCGTCGCGTGGTGCGCCGTCGGCGCGTTCTCGAACCGCCGCGCACCTCGGCCTCCTACTCGACTCGTTTCACCCGCCCGAAGCGCCAACCGCGACGCAGCCGCGAACTAACCGGCGCCCGCGTGCGCCCTACTCGCGGCATTCCCCGTCGAACTCTCGCGGAGTCAACATCCAACCCGGTTACCGTCCCACTGCCGAATATTCAAACCCTCTTTCTTTCCTTATATGCCGAGGTGCCTTTCTCGACGCGGGATCGCGTGTCGAGCGAGAACCCGAGCGTTTTGGCAATACCACCGTTTTACGATTATCTTTGCGTCGTCGGTCTCTCGCTTTTTTCACTAAGGCTTTTTTTCACGGTCCGCGAGTGTTCTTTAATCAGAGTGGAGACATCTAGGCAGTTTAATGTTGAATTTTACAGAGAGGAATAATCCTGAATCTTTGGGAATACCTACTGATGATAAGAACTTGGTTGTTTTCTATTTTTGGCTTTGGCTTTGGCTTGGGTTACTTACCGAACGGGGTAGGTAATCCAAACTTTTTTTTAGTTTGTTTGGGTTACTATCTCGTCCTGAAAGTATTTTGGCTCTATTTACACACGTTATTCGTAGAGAATTCTAGCGCACTCTCATTCGAACGTATTCGCATGTGAAATAAGATCACGCTGCCGGTGACGAAACGGAGCTCGTGAAGAATATATATTTCTGGAACGTTCCGTTCATTTTATCGAAAAATTTTATTTGCGACGAATAAATTCACTATTCATATTTCAAGTTTTCGCTGAGCTCGTTCTTTTTTCAGAACTCCCGTTTGCGAAACCCTCGGAAAATCCTAACCTCAATTCCGCTAGTGAGAACGAGCGATACTCGTTTTTGGCCAAACGTGCACTCGTTCTTCGAATAACCTCTCGCCGCGTGTATTTTTTGCTTGTTTTTCGTATCGTTTTTTTTTTAATTCGTCACTCGAATTTTCTGCGTTTTTCGATTAAGCAAACGTGAAATATCTTTCGAAATTCCAATATTTACAAATTCGTCGACGCAACGAGCGCGTTTGTTTTCATCGCTCGAAACGAGAAGACAAAGGCTGCTCGCGTTGAGAAACGTTAACCTCTCGAATGTGGCAAGAGGAATGTGAAAAATTTTCGACTTTGCAGGAATTCTTTCGCAAGGCTTTTTTCTTTGTTTTCGTTTCATTCAGTTTTCGTCTGCTCAGCGAAATCTGTCGATTTCATTTTTTTTTGCTTCTCGTTTGCTCAGCAAAATCTGTTGATTTCGTCACGAAACTTGCGTTTTCTCGTTTCCCCGTGTTTTATTGTAATACCCCGATACGTGTATCGAGAACAGCTGAATTGTGTTTGCGCAGCTTTTGCATTTCCCTGACGATTTTTTCGTTCGCGTTTTCCTCAAAGCGATCATGCATTAGCTCTTGCTGACCGCCGAATTAAATCGTTGCAGATACATTTGGAGTTGCGGCGTATACGCCGGAGGTGGGGTAGGAAACCCGAACTTCGATTGACCAGATGGCTCAAAATTCCGAATTTTACTAGTCCGAAACTGCAAATTTCGTAAAGGTTTACGAAATTTGGTGGGTTCGTTGGTTTGATTTTAAACCCTTGATTTTAAACAAACCCAAACAAACCCAAACAATTTACGAAATTTGTAGTTTCGGTAAATCCAAATTCGGAGTTTTGAGCCTTTTTTCTGGACATTCCAATAACGTACGTCGTTCATCGATTGGCCAATTAATTCTATTAATTAAATTACAACTGTAATTCTATTACAAAAGAAAACGACCTTCAAAAACTTGAATAGAAAAAAAAATGTTTTTTTTTCAGGCCTATTCACGTTCTGAAAATTACAATAACGTAAGGCGTTCATCGTTTGGCCAATTAATTAATTCAAAGAATTATAATTAGAAAATAAGGAATAAAAAATAATAATTATAAGAAAATAAGGAAAAATCGAGCGAAACATCGCGATAGGCAAAATTGAAATTTTCGGCTGATGAAACGAACGAAATGTGTCGAAAATATCCTTTCCTTTCGTTTGCATTTAAATTTTGGAAAAAACCATTTGAAATGCATTTTTTTTTACTATCGTTTCGTATTACAAATGACATCGTGATACGAAACGGTAATTTCAGGACCAGCGAATAATATTGACCAATCGTTTTTCAAAGTACACAAAATATCAGTATTAAATATATTTCCTAATCTTATCTTTCGTTTTTAAGGATACACAGAATAACGACATAACCTCACAAATTCTACGAAATTCGTTTTCTCAGTGGCGGTTACGTTTTCTATGAAAAAGTAGAGCATCGCTTTCCGTAGAATTCATAGAATTCGTTCGAAGTGTGTTCGAGCTAAAATTCTGTTTCTTCGTCAATTCGACACGTAAAAAGAAACAAATCCTGGAATCATCGTTTGTTCCTATTTTATAAACGTTTCATCACGACGACATTTTCTTTTATCGATCGTTATCGTATTTCCTGCTAAGGCTAGAAATTTCCACTCGCCCCCCCCCCCCCCCCCCCCCCCCCCCCCCCCCCCCCCCCCCCTCCCCCCCCCCCCCACCTGACCTGCATCAGAGCCTCCTGTGTTTGATCAAGGTCGTTCTCGATAGTCTGGATCTTCTTTTGCAGGGAGCGAGCCTCTTCCTCGGCCTACGGGTAAAAAAGCATGTCTGCGTTAGATCCGTTTTAAATCCGTTTTAAAATGCGTTTTGAACCCGTTTTCAAATGCGTTTTAAACCCGTTTTTTGAGATTTCAAATCCATTTTCAAATACGTTTTAAACCCGTTTTTTTCGAGTTTTTTAATCCCTTTTCAAATGCGTTTTAAACCCATTTTTCGCGTTTTCAAATCCATTTTCAAATAAGTTTTAAACCCGTTTTTCGAGTTTTCAAATCCGCGTGAAATGCCTTTTCATCAAACGCGACGACGAGGAAAAAAAAAACAAATAACGATTTCGCTTTCGGGGCTTCGGTGGAATATCGATCAATCGTCGATTTACCTTTTCAGCCCGAGCATTGGCGTCGCGAGCTTGCTGCTCGCAGAGAAGGGCGCGATCCATCGCGTTGTCCTTCTCCAGCTTCATTCCCTGCATCTTCTTCTTGATCGCGTCCATGGTGCTGCTTTGTGTTTTTTTCTTTTTACTCGTTCACGAAAAAAAGCCTGAAACAGTCAACGAGAGGGAAAATTTATTATCGATAATTCGAGCGATCATCGCGTTGGCTCTATCTGATCGTCATCATCATCATCATCATCATCATCATCATCATTATTATCAATTATCATTATTATTATCTTGTTCACATTGCTTTCACAATTCTCGGCTTTTATTTGTTTATTATTATTATTGTTATTATTATTATTGTTGTTGTTGTTGTTGTTGTTGTTGTTGTTGTTGCAGTATTAACGGTTTAACAGTAGTCAGCAATGATAGCAACGATGGTATTAATGATGATTATAGGGAAATATAAGATTAATGAATGAGACCAATTCCTTTGTTCGAAGAATAATGGCAATAACTGTGCGAAGATGTATACCGCGCTTAATTAGCACCGCGCCAATTAATGGTCGTGTACGCGTTAAATAATGGGAAAAAAAATGATTGAGTTGATTTAAAACGGTGAAACTATGGTTGCGGAGGGCCAAACGCTAGAAGAAGCACGCATTCAAGCTTCAGGATCGGTATATAATTAGCGGCCTACCAGGCACCCCGTCCTATTTATAGAGGAAGGTCTTGGCTCTCAGTGAAAGATCGAATCGGGAGAGACCCGGGGCTACGCCCCGCTACTCATTCGCTCAAACTTTTTATTTCTTATCTGTCTCTGAACAAAAATGTGATCCTTTTGACAATCGAGAAGGTGGGGGATACGGGGAGCCGCGGTAGGCAAGTTTCAAAATGTTTTCTCGTAGGATTACCGGTCGGTAATTTATCATGGGAGCATTTTCGCTGGAAAGCTTTTTCGTTTTACTCGCGAAGAATGAAGAACGCTCTTTCTTTTTCGAGCTAAATTTGAACGTTTGCCAAACTATTGGCAAAGTACGCTATTAGAAGGTTGTTGTTTAAATAATTATAAAAATGATGAATAATTTCTTGCTTTAGTAATAATTAAATCATTTGTTATAATTGTTATTTTTAGTTGTTTTTCGTTTGTTATGTATAAATTACTAAATGATAAATATTAATATTATAATAATGATTTATCATTATTGTTATTTTATTTTTTAGTTGTTTTTTAATTAAAGGTGACAATTATAATTTTCCATTGTAATTATTATTTTTAACCAGAAAAAGAAATTAAAAAAACATATAATTATTGTAATATAATAGCGATAAATATCTATGTATAGAAAATTAAATTTTTCGATTGTTCCGAATATTTTTATGAAGATTATTCATAATAATTATTTATTTTTCGTTTACGTTTTTTGCATCTCATAGGCAATCACTGATTGGGAAGCTTTTTGAATTATTATTATTTTTTTTAATTCTCATTAAAGTAGCTTCTAACGAAGGTGGATTATTCATCAAATGCTGGTGTTTTTCTGCGGAAACCTTATCGCTATCTTTTCCAAGTCCGCGTCACCCGATCGTTCAACTTCCGCTCTTCATCTGTAATTCGAGACGGATTTTTTCAGGAATTCCTTTCTGCATTCTCGCATGGCTCGTCAAGGTCGCGCAGAAAACACCCAAGGATTCCGAAGTCTAAGGAGCATTTTGTAAATCCTCTGGATTTTCTTTTTTTTTACATTTGCGTTAATTTTCGAAAATTTCGAAACGTTCGCAATAGTAGAAGTTGGATTATAGAAAAAGGAATCGGTTAGTGATAAAAAAAACTTTGTCATTTTTAACATCGCGGAAATTCAATTTGACATTGAAAAATCGCAAATTCGAAGCGAAGGATGAAACATCGAAAGGTCAACGTTACATTTTTTTTCCCAACCATTTTTGAATTTCAAACTATGGCGATACTGTCAAAGATTGTTTGCTCGAAATTCAACGTTTTCTTCAAACTCGTATAATCTAGTCAGTGATTTTTTAGAATAAAGTTTTCAATTATGCTTATAATGTTTATATTTTTATATAAAATAATACACTTTTTTCAATATTATTATTATTCAAAAAAATAATATTTTCCTTTCAATGTAATATTCTTCGACAAAAGATCTCAGCTTTCTTCAAAGAAAAATCGTTAAAAACAAATCAATCTATTTCCGTAAATTATTTTTTTAACGAAAAAAGCGCTTGGGAATGTAAAGTTTATTTTAAAAAAATGATTATCCCTTTCGATGCATTTTTTGAACCAATGAACTTCCACCCCTCAAAGTCGGACGCCATTTTAGAGGATTTTCGGAGATAAATTTCGAAAATTCGCGGAACGTATTAAATTGTCGATTCTTCGAACGTTTCATAGGTTATGGTACTTCCGTTCGTACGACGACCAAAAATGGTACCCGGGACCATTTCTTTCAAGAAATAAAAGATATTCAAAAAAAAATACATTCTAAATTCAAACGAGGGCATTTTTAAAAACTGGCGAGATGATGACGCAAGACGCAAATTTTTCGGGAGTTTCCGAGTCGACGACGATCCTCGAATCGCGAGGGTGGGTTATTTTTACTTTGGCGGAGTAAAAGAGGGAGAGAACGAGAGAGAGAGAGAGGCGAACGGCGTTCGAGATCGTGAGCATCGGACCTTTTCGGGTTACGCATAGCCCGAGCATCGTCGTCGTCAACGACGATCTCGCCTGGTGGAGACGGAACTCGGCGGTGTCTCGTTACCTCGAGCAAAATTCTTCTTCCTTCTTCGTCCGCCCTTCTACGACTCTCGTGACATTTTCATAGCGGATATCACGGCTAAGCTCGTCGATGTCTTTCCTGTATTTCCTTTTTTTTTTACCAAACACTTTTTATTCTTTTTCTTCACTCTATTTATCCAACTTCATCAAGGTCGTTTCTCGCTAATGGAATCAAAAGAGTAGCTATCGAACTTTGAGAGTCGTTCGAGTTTGAAAATCTGGGTTAAGGACCAACTCGTCGACACAACCTAGCTAATTTTCGAATTCGCTTTTCTCAACGACGATCGAGTTATTTTCATAACAGAAAAGCATATCAAACTCTTCAGATCTGATGAACGCTTTTTCATTCTATTTTACGTTCGAAATAATCGATTTTTTGAAAAATCTTGGATCAAACCTTTCAACCGTCTCTCTTGTTCTCGTATGTCACGTGGTACAGATTCTACTTCGCGTTACCGACGCGAACGATACATGGACATAACCTCACAAATTTTCAAATCCTGTTTTCTAGCCCTTCATTTGTTTCGAACAATCTTACGTTAAAAGTAATGGATTTTGAGAAATCTTCGTTCGAAAAGTACAACCCGAAATGTTGGTTCGGAAATTTTGGACACGCGTAGGTCACGTGGTAACGCTTTGAAATTTCGAAAGCAAAGCCAATAAATCCCAAACGAAGTAATCGAGATTTGGCTCGCTGGATAAAACATTGTTCCGAGGGTAAAGAGTGGATTCGTTCGATCGACCGATGATCACCGTGCATCTCAAACTTCGCGACGATTTCTTCGAGCTCGTCCGGACGTTGCCCCCTCTTTCTTTTGAATTCGTACAAAGAACGATGGGGAATAAGTATCGAGCTGTCAGGCGATCCCTGAACGTTTACTTTATATTATCGAATTTAGGAAATCCTCGTCCAATTTCACAAAGTATCACGACACGATTAATTCTCGAATAATAGGGTGAAGCGAACATTCGTCGGATGAAGAAAAGCTCGAGGAATTCACGATCGCGAGGGAAGTTCGATAATCGATCGATTTCTCCAGCGTCCCGCATCAGCCTCGATGACTCGAGAGGCCTTTCGATTTTCCAAAGGATTCTAAACTCTCACTCACTCTCCCATCCTCTCTCTCTCTCTCATCGTTTTATGGACAAAGATCGTAAAAGGACTTTTATCGCGTCGTCGTTATATCCGAATCGAATTTCTGGCGAATCGTAAAAGATACAGTGACGCGAAGAAGATTTTCGATTTCTGTTATGAGAAAAATCGAAGCGATCTCTCGAAGCGGTAAACTCGCGAAAATCGAAAGGCATTCCTCTGGCATTGTTGAATATCAATGTCGGATCCGGACTCGGTTCTATTTGCTCACTCGAAGTGAAATTCCAGCGATCGAGGGCCGGACTATGCCTGTCGACACCGTTCTCGTCGTTCTTCCAATTATTTTCGCCAATTATCTTCGCCAATGTTACCGATAACCTTACGAAACTTTATCGATGGAATACACATGGGAATTACGTTTATACGTTTCGCTTCATTCGTGCATACTCACTAACTTGGCTCTAGCTTTTTCGCTGATCGTCGGCTGCGTCGGGTGGTGCGCTTAAGTTGCACGTTGAGTCACGACTGGCGGTGTCCGGGAAGCTTTGCCGACGACGATCTCCCTTTCCTTCGTGTATCGCGCACACGAGGAGAGAACGCGAGCGTTACGTGCCTCGAGAGAGGAAAACCAACACCGCTTCGCCGCCAATGTGATTCCTTATCCCTACCACCCGACCTATCGCCTTCTTCGCCCTCTTCCGACGCTTCTCCCCTCTGTACCTTTACTTTTTGCCCACATCCAGTATCGCGTGTATCGTGCGGAGAAAGAGAGAGAGAAAGAGTGAGGGGGGGGGGGGGGGGGGGGAATATCTTTAGATTTGAATAACCGAGATTGTGACGAAAAGAGGTTGTCCCAGAGTGGTATCGCTCTAGGACCGTCGAAAAACCAGAGCGTCGAATTTTATTCTTTTTTTTTTTTAATGATTCGGTGAGAAACGCTGGCAGCGTTGCTGAATCGACGCGAAAATCAGGGTTGGATGAAGAATAATATATAATTTTTTGAAAACCCTTTGAGATTATTGGAAAATTATTTATTTAGTAGAAAATGAACGATTTTAAGGGGACAATATTTTGCTAAAGTGAATAGTCTTATGGAAACGATATTTGGGCAAAAATGAACGATCCTATGCAAGCAATATTTATGCAAAAATGAATCGTCTTATGGAAACGATATTTGGGCAAAAATGAACGATCCTATGCAAGTAATATTTAGGCAAAAATGAACAATCTTATGGAAACAATATTTATGCAAAAATGAACAATCTTATGGAAACTATCTTATGGAAACAATAGCTGATAACGTCATCATACACACGTGTATCAACGTAACAAAAGAAAATCGAAAATCGAATCGGATTCAAAAAGTCACCTTATTTTTTAAACCACCCTCGGACTTTTCAAAAAAATCTCCGCCCTCTTTTCACGGCCAACATTTTTTTTACCGGCATTTTTTTTTTGAGCGCTGCGAAATTCGCTCGACGATTTTACAGAGAGAAAGTTTTTCCTCGTCTCTGCACGTGCAAAAAATCATAACTCGAATGGCACTTGCGTTCGCGAGGACAGACAATAAAAATGAAATCCCTTCGAAAAAGTGTCAAGTGTGTACGTGACTACGCGTGAAAATATATTTGTTTATCGTGAAACGAGAATGTTGCATATAACGGTGGCCGCTGGAAATATCCCATGGAGCTTTTGTCGCGTTCCGTCTCGAAATAGCGTGCTCTGGCCTCGTTCGGGCTCAAGAATCAGACGTGAAAAAAAAATACGCAAAACTGTATATTTTCAATAGTAATCGGATCCGGATCGATAAAGGAAGAAGTTTTGATGACGCAAGCGAGAGAAACGAAAAAATATTTTCTTATCTGATACGGTGGTGTAATTCGTCATTTCAATAACGATCGCATCATGAACAGCCGATGAAGCGTTGAAATCTCTGGAACAAAAAACCTCAGGTGGATCTCCCTCGTGTATCGATGTATGAAAACTCTGTCTTCCTTTCTACGAGTGCCTCTACCTATTCGCGTCGTTCTCAAAAGATCCACTAGGTATTTTTATCCCAGAGTGATCTTGATCACGCTGAACCTTGTAAGGATCGTTATTTCGAGACGCGATCGATGATGCACGACTTTGCTACTCGATCGCGAGACGATCAAAATCGATTTTTTTTTTTAACGATTCAATCATTAATTTGATAATTTTATTTAATGAATTAATCATTTTATAATTTTTGAATTTTATCATTTCGTTTTATGATTGATTTTATATTGAATACGACCCTTAAACACGATTTTCCTTCTCAGAATTCCTTTGTAATTAGTAATTAACGACATTAGGGTCATTTTTCCCTAAAAATTAAAAAAAACTACGATTTATTATTCAATCACGATTGCAACAAGCATTTCGGTCAAATCTTAGCTATTATTATCAATATCAAGGAAAAAACTAGTTTTTTCAATTCGGATCGATATTCCTTGACATTTTTTTTACAACTTCACCAATACACATAAATCCAACTGAATCTCCAAACGCATGTTCATTCCCTTTCTCATTCCCACAAAATTACTTTTTAAAGCGCCCTGGATTCATGACAATAAATATATTTTTATTTTCCTTAATTCTCTCTGCCAAACACGAGCCCCGAAAACCACTTTTTTATCATTCACAGTTACAATTGAAATTAGATAAAGAAAAAGATTTCGTTCAATATCTGAGGATAGAAAACGGAAAGAAACATTCGTTGAAGTCAAACGATGAAAATTTCCACGACCAATTCTCATTTCCGGTTCGTCTCATTGGCCTAATCGATAAGCCCAATTTTTCCTCTTCATAATACGAAACGCTGAAATTTCATCCAACTGTCCAGTCGCCTCTGGATAATAAAAAAAAACAGATCGAATCCTTCAAAGTGGATCGGTGAAGATCTCGATGTTCATTGGATCTGTATGATCTCATATCGAGTGCAATCTGAATATCGAACATCCCTCTCCACTACCTGCTCCGATATTGATGTCATATCGCCATAACGGTAAGAAAAAAAAAAGAGGAAACGTTACCGGAGAAAGTATTTCGAGTGTACGCGTTTTTGCACGTTCACTCGTTCGTACGGTGTAGCGTAGTTGCGGAAGGTCGTATCAAGGTCGTTCGGCGAAACAAGCGTTTCAACACGAGCCGATCGCGAATACCGATTTTTCGCTTCGATCGGATAAAGCTACGTTCGCTGGAATTCCAGAACGAGAACATAACGAGCGGGTCTCTGCACCGAGGAGTATGATTTTTGGCATTCGGGTCAATCCATAGATACGTGTGACGTGTAAAACGCGAGAGCTCCCTCGATCTCCTTGAAACGATGCGTGTCATGGTCAATGGGCAATGGGTTTCGCTCGAAGCTGGTTAGTCAATATATTACCTTTTTTTTGCACTTTTTTTTTGTGTCCTTTTCTTTCGAGTCTTCGAAAGGCTCATTGTACACGAGATCGAGCCAACAATACCCGCCCCCTTAACCCCTCAACTCCTTATATCGTGGACAACCTTAATGCCTCATTGTCTAATTGGATGTACAACGTCGTTGCTTCGTAAAAATTCGTTTCAACGAGTACTCCTACCGGAATTGGTGATACGATAGCAGTGATTTTTTTTTTCATCTGGAACAAATTCCATAAGCGATTTCAAGAACGAGAGACGATCTTTTTTTTTTCCTGGTTCGGAATCGAATAATCGTGACTTTGGAAAAAAAATGCCATTTTTAGGGGGTTGACGGAATCGCTTGGGAATTGTGTGTGTGCAAAAGCGAATTTTCGTAAATACGGGAATTGTTACTTTGGAAATAATGTATAAACGAAAATTGAGGTGTAATGTTGTTAGGAATGTACAAATACTTATATATCGTTTTTAATAAGTAACGTACTTTATTATACTATTTATAAAATATTATTCTGAAAAAAATCTTTCAATATTTTATCGTTTTTGTATTTATAGAAAATACGATATTGCTTGTAAAAAATACTATTACTATATTTCTTATTTATATTTTACTTTTCTTACTTTATATTATTTTATATTTATTAAAAATATAATGTTATCGATATAGTTATATTCATATACTTTACGTACAATTAGTATTAACCACACAGATTATAAGCGCGAATAAATAAAAAATGCATTAACATCGTAATGGCAAAAAAAATGTGATCCTCGATGATTTTCCCGTTCAAGTGGCGTTGAGCCCTATAAGGCGCTGTGACATTCGAAACACATCCTGATCGGACACCGAATGTCAAGTGGCCGCGTGCAAGATCAAGTGTTGCGTGTGCACTCCAGGGCGAGTGGCGCGTAAGATAAAGTTGGCGAGGTTTTCGATGCCTTATATGGCGAAACGTCGTGTGGTGAGGAGTTCGTGGGCCTTGACTCATATAACAGCTTCTCCCGTCTCCTTGCTTCTCCCTCTCTATTTTAATCGCGATTTTATATCTCCGAAGCGTATCGCCGATAACAATCGCTGATGAAGACGCGTTTGGGATCGTTCGGGCGTTCAAATTACCCGCTGTTGAAATAAAGCTCGGGACAAACGCGCATGCGTATACACGACTTAGAATACAAAGGGGAGATTTTAAATCGTGTCGTTGCGGCGCTTGAGCTGATTCCCGCGCTTAACGCGTTGTCGCGAAGAATATCTCCGGTCTAATTTTTGTTAATCGTATTTGATTCGATAAACGCGTAAAATCGAGCTAAATCTTTCATCTAGATATCCATTTATCTAAACAGCGATCTATATTAACCATCAATATTCAAGATTGATTATTTGATCGTACCTCGTGACCCATTAGTGCCAGCGAAAAAGATGACGCTATTTGACCGAGATTGCTCGAGATTGCTTCAAGACTCGTCTTGAAACGTCAAATAAAATGATCAAGCTTTGCATCTACGAATTCTACACATCCTGAATCCTGCGGATGAGAAAACGAGCTCGAAAATTTTTGAGGTTATGTTGACCTTTTGCGGGTCCTTCGATATGATCCGATAAATACTTGGAGACTTTTTCAATATCTACATTTTTTGTTTTGATTCGTTTGGATCACTTGTGTGAAGATTTTATTCAATACCAATGTTTTGTTTACTTATCTTCGTTTCGTCAAGCTTCTGGTGATAAAAAAATGGTCAAAGATGTGCAAATGACTGTTTTATTTGTCAAAGTACATTGTTCATTTGTGCGCAGTATTCGTACTGTATAACGCATATAAAGAATAAATGGGATTGATATTTTTATCGGTGGATTTTCCAGTACTCGGAATTCTAATTGACCTTGGGCAATTTGATGGAAACGGTCTTGGTCTCGAGATAACCCTCCAAGCCCTCTTCGCCCCTGAAAATAACGCGAAACGAATAGAAAATAATTTTGCAAGAAATTACTGCCGATAGTGTCCTGCCCTTTGGCAGGACCGTTCGCCAGTAAAAGTTCAAAAATGAGTGATGAATGATAAATGTACTCACAGCTCGCGGCCAATTCCTGATTTTTTGAATCCTCCGAAGGGTGTCTGCGGAGTGATGGCGTCGTAGCAATTGACCCTGCAATTGTTTCATTATTTTTTCGGGCTCGTGGAACATTAGATTAATTTTGTTAAATCTCTTTGCAATGAATATTATTACCAGACACTGCCAGCTTCGACGTAACGAGCAAAAGTCAGTGCTTTGCTGATATCATTTGTGATAATTGCAGCGGCTAATCCGTAGAACGTGTTGTTAGCTCGATCTATTATTTCGTCCAAAGTGTCGAATTTTAGTATCGACTGAACCGGACCAAATATTTCCTCCTTGGCGATTCTCATGTCGTCGGTCACGTTTGAAAATACGGTTGGCTATATTCAAAGGAAACACAGTAGTTGGTATCGAAATTGGATCTTCTGTTGAACAAAGATTCAATTTACATCAAATTGATACATTTGATGTATCGTTATTCTATACAAGAACTATTTGAAAAAAGCAAAAAGATCCTCAGCAACATCTTCTTTTCAGATCGGCTTCTCAACCCCGCCAGAAAAAATACTGGCCATGCCAATGCAAATCGTTGAGGTCAAAATTACCTTCACGAAGAATCCGACGTCACCCTTGCGACCTCCGCCAGTCTCCAATTTAGCGCCCTCTGCTTTTCCAGACTCAATGAGACCGATAACTTTGTCGAACATTTCCCGATCGACTTGTGGGCCCTGATCAGTTTCCGGATCAAACGGATCACCGACTTTTTTTGCGATCGCCAATCGCCTCGCTTCCTCGACAAACTCATCGTAGATTTTGGAGCTCACGAATGTACGGGAACCCGCGCAGCAACTCTGACCGTGATTGCCAAATAGAGCGTCGTGGGCGATACTCGCGGCTTCGACAACTGACGATTCAGAATAGAATACCGTTTTAGAAGAAAAATTTGTATCTTATTCGTGACTCCTAAAAGGTGTTGATGGTACTGTTATTGCCAGGGTTGGAAATGTTGGACTTTCGTTGGTGAACAGGTAATCTTACTCTTATCACTATTTTTGATTTTGATAAAACGACGGATATTCTTTATCCGTGGAAAAACGGACGCAAAGAAATATTCTTGTGTACAATTTTTTGAAAATCTTTTTTTTGTTATCGAAAAATAATCGAAATTTGAACGATTTCTACAGCCTTCTGAAGAACGCATCTTTAAAAAAAAAGCGTTTCGACCAGCTGCGTGGGATCCGGCGTGATTAAACCCATTTTTTCGGAAATTAGAAATCCGAACATTGAAGGGAATGGAAAGCTTCTATTATTTCATTCATTTCTATAATTTCTTTTTTTTTAGTAGAAATAATTTCGTTTTTCACTATTCCAGACGATACAATCTTTCGGAAGCTCCGGGTAACTGAAAGTCAGTAAAGGAATTCTTACCGTCAGCATCCTCGAAAACAACAAGAGGGCTCTTGCCACCAAGTTCAAGGGTGACACGTTTCAAGTTGCTCTTCGCCGAAGCTTCCATAATCTTGTGACCGATCTGGAAGAAGATACGAAAAATTCACATAGTGTTCTCTTGTATTGTTGTATCAAGGTATAAACACTGTCGACCAATCATCTGTTCCAGACGTTGCAATACATTATCGCCGTCGATATGGTAGAGCACGATTATAAATACGGCTCCTTAAGGGCTCTTCAGGAATTCAGGAAGTGTGACCAGACGACGTAAAATCGATATACGAATTGTATTGGTCGAGATTTTTGAATTTGAGAAGGAAAATTAGATTCTTACCACGCTGAACTCGTGATTTAAACGAAAAGTGAAATGAAAAATGAAAAGTTCGGCTAGTGTCACGGAGAGAAGGAGAGTTCCGTAGCTACATTGAAAACATTTTGGCGCCTCGATGGATTCCATTATTTCGCCTATCTACGGAAATCCCCGGATTTCTACGATCGTGCTATGCTATATCGTAAACGGTGGCGTTCGTCTTGACATTGCGTGGCCTTGAGATTGATTCCTGGCTTACACGCGAAGAAAGCCGCGTGCGGATCATTGGGCTAAATTAATAATTAGCGATATCGTCATTGTACGTTCGCATCCTATCGGGTTATATAACTCGAGTTACATCCATTATCGGTTTCGTTGATAAGCGTGTGAACGAAACGTGAATAAAACAGCTACCAAAAAAAAATGGTACCTCGGTAGATCCGGTGAATGCGATCTTACGAACGTCCGGATGTTCGGCAAGTGCAGCACCCGCGGTTGGCCCGTATCCCGGTACGACGTTGATTACACCTGGTGGAAAACCAGCCTCTTTCACCAGCGACGCAACGTAAAGAGCGCTGAGCGGCGTTTGTTCCGCTGGTTTCAAAACAATCGTGCAACCAGCGGCCAACGCTGGACCCCATTTCCAAGCCAACATCATCAGTGGATAGTTCCATGGTATAATCTGGCCTACCACACCCACAGGTTCTCTGATGGTCAGCGCAAAATTTCCCCCATCTGAAAAATCATCGTTATCATCATCATTGCGCCACTGTCATTTTACATGCCTAGAAATCGTACGTTTACGAAATACGTTTTACAAATTTCATCGACAAATCACGATTAAACAAAATAATTTAAAGATTGTGATTTAGAAACATAATTTACATAATCATAGAATTTGGACGTTTGAGATTAGATTTTGTTATTTCATTTTCAGAATTTGTAATTTTAAAGATTATTCTGACCGAATTCTGACGAATTCTAAACGAATAAATTCTACGATTATATGAACTAAATGTGGAATCACATGCTGCAAATTGAATTACTAAATTTCTATACAAAAATAATCAAGTTTGTATATTTAAGTTTGACGAATTCTATAATCTTTAAATTTACAAAATCTGGTTCGTTTAAAAAATGATAATTTTGAGTTCCAAATTTGCTTGATTCTTTGATCGCGATAATTGAGCTGTAGTTTCGAGCGTAGTTTTTATACACCATGAATTCCAGACATGGATTAAGCTCCACTTTATTTAATAAACATTTTCAATCGCTCTAGAATGAATTTTAATTATGATTTACATAAAATTACTTATAAAAGGTTTTTTCATTGTGCAATCTTTTATAACATGAGACAGCATAAAAAAGTCACGAGAGAATGAACCGAGCAGTGGTGCATTCGTTTTGTGCGAAATTGCTATGCATTTTTATACGCGCATTGTCACGGTCAAGTTTATCTCTTATTCAACGAGTTTATTTTCTTATCGCCAGCCACCAAGAAGGGGGAAATGTCCGAAGCGGAGTCGTAGTAAAAAGACGGTGATTAACGTTGGGGATCGTATTATCGGCGCACGTTGCTGTCTCACTATCAAGCCCAAACGACGCCACCGTGCAGTAAATAACGAAGGGAAAAACAGCGAATTCTTTTTTTTCTTCGAGCGAAAACAACAAACCGTCCATTGTTATTAAACAATTGCGATAATTCGGGCAAGGCGTTTTCTTTTGTTTTTTTTTTTCCACGGGGGAATGCAAAGTCGATACGACAGTCACGAGATATTTACCAGTTGGAATGGTAGCGCCTCGTACTTTGTCGCACCAGCCAGCGTAGTAACGCAGAGTTCCCACACTCGCCTCGACATCACCCAGAGCACTCGTAAATGTTTTTCCATTGTCGAGAGATTCGATACTTGCGATGTATACTTGATCACGTTCGATAAGATCAGCCAACTGATTTTTTGCAATCGAAACACGCAGCCTCGTGAGTAAATTATCAGTTCGGGGTAAACATTTGTTTCTCTATCTTTCTCAAAAGTACATCGTGTCGTTTCGACTTGTGAAATTCATTTTGAAGAATTCGAAAAACTACGAAAATTGCCCTTTTAAAATGCATATGTTACTTGACTCGTAAAGCATAATAATAAATTAATAAATCTTTTATTGCGTTGTCCAAAAGCAATATGAAAAAAGTTTCTTTGTTTTTTACGAAAATATGATTTTTTAGGGAATATTTATCAAGCATTTTTTTGGAATCATTCAGTGTTCATTTTCATTGATAATCTCTCGTTGGCATAAAAAATAATTTTATTATTGCAATGAAAATGATCACCTTTACTCTATTCTTTTTATCATGTCACTTTTTTAAATTGTTGACGTTTAAGCCTGAGCACGTTTTTTAGCTTTCTTTCAGATATGTGTATATATATATATATTAATGGGTCGAAATATAAAAACTGTTGTACGTAAAGAATGGAACTCACTTTTTTGAAGGTTTTAAGAGTATGCGAGCATTCCGTGGGTTTTACAATACTGTTTAACGCTTCAAACATAACATTGTTGCAACATTGTTGTTTCATAGGATGTGAAAACGTTTGATCGAATTAAACGCAGACTTTAATAATTAAATTCTGCATTTCTATTTGACTGCTAATGTGAGTACCAATTTAACCGCCATAAGGATCCATTTTCCATTCGAACTTTTTATTATTTATTCATTCAATAATAGTAGCTCAATAATTATAAAAAATAAATAAATACTATCTTGTAAACAGAATATTTATAACGAATTTTCTAATAGTAGACGATAAATAACAATCGATTTGAATTTCCTATTATTTCGTAAAAACATTATTTATTACTGATTTTATTATTGTTATTATTATGTATATATATTAAGCCTGATAAAAATGAATAAAAAGTACAATTTAACAAAAGTGAAAAAAATCAATGAGAAAAAGAATGTAATGAAATGAAGTTCACCTTGTTGATGAGAGCGCCTCTTCCGGACGCGTCGAAATTACGCCATATCGATTTCCTCCCGAATGCACTTTTCGCCGCGGCAACTGCCTTATCGATATCAACCTTGTGCGCCGGAGAAGAAAAACAATACGAACAAATACTGATTCGCGTGATACGAAAGTGTCTCGAAGTGCTTTTCGATAACGGTGTACTACCTTATCGCCCTCTGATATTTCGGCAATGACATCCTCGTTCGTTGGATTTATCGTTTGAAACTTCTTGCCGCTAACGGAATCAACGAACTCGTTGTTTATGAATATCTGTAACACGACGCAGAAGCACCCGTATTTTTTTAGCGAGACACTCATGCCGCGCTCCGGCGTTCACGCGGATAACGTAATACCCGATAAATATTCATTGCTCAAACTCGACAAGCCTAACGAGTCGTATATAATTATTGACATTTTAGGTTCGCGTGATTGTTATTCCGGAGTATCGATTGTAACCGGTTAATGCGACTCAAGTATCGGTGGATCATATTTCAATGAGCGCCAGACAAAAATAACAACAATCATAACAAAAGTCATAAATCGAGTTGAGCGATACTTTTACGGAAATTCTGTCGCTGCATAAACGCCTAAAATGATTTTTATTTTTATGTAAACAATGTAACGATAAATTTATACGATAAATAGAGTTGTAAGCGTTTTTACACCATAAATGTAGTTATATGTTTTCCTTATTTGATTGTACAAGATTATAATTGATGTTTACGCAGAACGAAAAATTGATCGAATTTTAACGAACGTTTAATTAACGTTAATTTATTTAGTGTAATTGTAATACGTACTCGAAACTTTGAAGAAATTTAATTTTTCAAATTTTTAATTACAATTAATTGGATCGATCGATTGGACTTGACTGGACTTGTTGATTAATAATCAATTACATTTAATTACAATTTAACATAAATTGTGTAATTATAATATTCCGAATTCAATGAGCAAAAACTCGAAACAACGAAAAAGATTAGCGAACAAAAACTCCGATATTGGGTAGCCATTTTTTTTATAAAGACTTATCGAAGTTTTCTTCATATATTTATAAAAATTAATTATATTACAAGACAGACGTGTATATTAATGTATAAATTAATAAACTAATTTCTATTACGAAACAGGAATACAAGAGCTGTCAAAAGTTTCGGTGTTTTTTGGTCCAATAAAAAAAAAAATAAAGATGCAATGTTTGAAATTGGTCGATTGTTTAAAAAGTGAGATGAAAGTTTTGCCACCATAGTTACGAACGATACAAGTTTGATAGATAACGAGTAAATTGACATTTTTGTTGTTTTTTTTTGCGCGAGATAGAAACTAATGAGAGTGAATAAATATGCCTACGAAATAAGATGGTACTTTAGGCAATTCGGTGAAACACAATCAAAGTTAAATAATGTTTACCTGAGTATACTTGATGATTGGATTTGGGTCGCCCATTTTGCGAAATAAAAAGTGTAATGATTATCTCGTTGCAACTGTAACGCAAAAGGATTCTTTCGTCGACTCGGACAGACAAGACAGCCGCTGCAGATCGGACAGCTCTTTATATCGCGCCGGTTGTCACTTAAGAGTGATCATAGAATTGGAGTGGGGAAGATAAAAAAACGTGATGCTCTTTATTCGCTGGTAACGTAGATAAATCCTGTCGTACCACTCCCTCGCAGCACGCGTAAACGCAACGGAAAAAACAAACTCAAATATCACCAATGGCGATCCCGCAAAATAACACAGACTCGGAATCGCTGGATCCGTTGGTTCGGTCGCGCACGGCCGATCTAATCTCGTTGATTGACGTTCAATGAGACTTTACGGAGATTCATCGAGAGCAAAATATGTTTCCCCGGTCGTGCCAAAATGTATCAGAGAATTTGCAGCGCCACGTGAAACAGCGAAACTTTCGTTACGGTAACATTCGGAGCACGGTCGGTAAAACAGTTTTTCGTAGTATTCGCACACTACGAGGAACGTTCTACGACGAGGCAATACAATGGTAGGATAATCTTGGATGAAAATATTTCGATAACAGTGTCGTTCATAATCGGATTTCCGATGAACGGAATATACTTAATACGAATTCCGTAGCGGTGTATCGTTTCATCCATGCAAAACATTCCGCGCGTTTTTTCGTCGACAGACTCCCATACCCATGGGATATTTATCATCGGGAAACATAACCTCGGAATATTTTTTAATCGTTTTTTATTTTTGTTCGCTATCAAATTTTACAATAGGGTTCCCAATTTCTTTCCTCGAATCGACGATCCTTCCTTTTGACTTTGCGAGTCAATTAACTTGGGCGACCTTGATCGAGATCGTCTTCGTTTCTAGATAATGTTCCAAACCCTCGTAACCGCTGAAAATTCGTGAAAATTGACGTTTATAAATATACGTAGTTTAAGGGGTTTAGGGTTGAGTGGTCAACAATGAGCCAGTGGTACAGAGTGAACCATGCAAATAATTCAGAAACGCAACTTCGCCGTTTGGTGCAAACTGCATTAATAAAACGTCTTTGAGGGGCCCTCATCCCTCCCCAATCGAGAGCGAGCTAGTGGCGCAGCGGGCCACGCGCGCCTGTTTTTTGTATTTTTGGAGCGAAAATTGTGTAAAAATAAGGTAACCAATATTTCGACTCATTTTATTTGTGTAAATAGTAGCTGAATATCAATTGGATCAATAAATTTGTTGTTTTTTGGGCTTTTACTTAAGATAGTTTCGTAAAGCACTTAGTGTTTGTGCATCTGGCTACTTACCCTCAAAATTTTTAAGTATGGGGTGGTACAGAATGAACTACTTTGAGAGAAGAAACCTCAAAAAATGTTACCTTCTTCTAGTTACTTACAAACTTGTCAGTTGATTAGTACCTACCTATGTAAAAACCTAATTGTGGATATATAAGAAATTAACGTTAATTTTTAATGTTTTTCGATATTGTGTACCTTTTTTTACTAAAAATTACGCTTTTTGATTGTAACTACAAATATATAGGTACATTAAATAGATTCCTGAGTTTAATTTAACAAGATTTATTTTACTCCAATAATTTTAATGCTTTGGTTATTGGCATGGTTCATTGTTTGCACATGCTGTTCACTGTGTACCAGCCCCCGGTTCATTGAGTACCACTGAGTGTACACAGTGAATCATTTCCCAATAAATGAAAAAATATAAAAACATTAAAAGTTATGGTACTTTAACAAAAATGAAGTACTACATAATGTAGCCAGTTAAATTATCTACAGGTAAAAGTAAAAAGTATTTCCTTAGGGCACCCAGGAGTAGTGTTACAGCTCTTGAAAATTTAGGTGGTTCATTGTCGACCATCTTACCCTATTCTTGCGAATGTTTTTTTTTATAAGTGTATACTCACTTTTCACGTCCGATACCGGAATTTTTGTATCCTCCGAAAGGCGTTTGGGGTGTGATTACGCCATAATGATTTACCCTGGAACAAAAATTTCACGTAACGATCGTGCTTTTTTGTGGTTATCATCTCTGCATGCTAAGATTGGTCGATAATTACCATACGATTCCGGCCTCTATGCGCTCGGAAAACTGGATAGCTTTGTTAATATCGTTAGTGACAACGCCTGCGGCAAGTCCGTAAGATGTGTCATTGGCACGAGCAATTACTTCGTCGAAAGTATCGAACTTCATGATCGATTGTACAGGGCCAAATATTTCTTCTTTCGCAATCCTCATGTTGTCTTTGACGTTTGTGAACAACGTAGGCTTGAATTGTAAAAGAAAATCCGATCAATGTTAAAATGGCCATTATTCAGTTCTTCCATGTTTTGTTCAATAATTTTATATATTAATAACAATTATCGGTCGTAGCACTAGAAAGTAATAAAAAGTCACTCAATTTTTTTAAATAACTTCGTAGAACGAGAAATAATCATTATTTCTTATTGAAAAGAATAATTTTTTGTCATTATCTACATTAATAGATCTTAGAATCTGTATTACGTCCTGACGTCGATAATAAAGATAATCAACGTTATCTACGATGAGCAGATGATACAAGATACTTGCAATAATTATTATTTTCTCGATACTCGAAATCTCGACGGATGATAATCCTACGCTTACTCGTGAACCGTTCAAAAATAGTTAATAAGATAAATGACGGGATTTACCTTGATGAAGTAACCAACCGTTCCCTCGCGTTCACCACCGGCTTCTAGAACGGCGCCTTCCGCTTTTCCCGATTCTATCAACCGTACAACTTTGTCAAACCCATCTTTGTCGACCTGCGGTCCTTGGGTGGTCTTCGGGTTGTACGGATCGCCGACCTTGATCTTGCGTATCAATTCCTTCGAGTGCTTGACAAACTCATCGTATATTTTGGAATGTACGAAGGTTCGTGATGCGGCTACGCAAACTTGACCGGAGTGGAAGAAGAGGGCGTTGTGCGCCAGCTCGGCCGCCTGAGCGACTGTGTTACCATTTTTTTGAATTAAGAACAAGTATTGGCGTTAAGAAACAAAATCACTTACAAGCAAACGATATTTTCCGTACATCGAATCGTACTAACCATCGACATCGTCGAATATGACTAGAGGACTTTTACCGCCGAGCTCGAGGGTGACCTTCTTCAAATTTGTTTTTCCCGCTACCGATAAAATCGTGTGCCCAACCTGGAGAAATAGCCGTTAGTCATTCAAAACGGAATGACAGATGTGCGAACTTGAAGATTCAACTGTGACAGTTGAGTTTATATCTGTGCGTTAATCATTAGTGAGTCATTTGTGATTGATTGGGAGAGAGCAATTGATCGTTCGTGGAATCATTCTTGAAAAATAACCGCCGAAAATCGCCGATAACTTATCGACTTGAGTTTGATTTTTCGTTATTATTTCTTATTGTTCGCATCAAGAAATAATATCGAACATTCGCAATATAAGGCTCGCTGGAAAGTTATAATTGTTGTTAAAGTTGTCGGTTATCGGTATGTTACCGACAATCCGTACCGTTTATTCCGAGTGGATAAAGTAGCGTTTTTCAGAACTACGAGCGTCGTTTGTGGTTCTCCTAGTTTTTTTTTTGTTGACTAGAAACGAACTGTTCGTCCTAATATATTCCAAAAGTTGATTTCGATTTTTCGTTTTTGGATTTCTTGAGTATGAAAAGGGATTTCGGAACAACAGAAATTGCAGCAAGTTTGCGTTTCTCGCTTAACCCAAACAAACCCCAGTTCCCGGTGGAATTATAAAAATACTCACCTCGGTGGATCCCGTGAAGACAATTTTTCTAATGTCCGGATGTTCGGATATCGCTGCGCCCGCAGTTGGCCCATAACCCGGGATGACGTTCACGACTCCTGGTGGAAAACCAGCCTCTTTGACGAGGGAAGCCAAATAGAGAGCCGTCAAGGGCGTTTGCTCAGCGGGTTTGGTGACTAGGGTGCAACCGGCTGCGAGAGCGGGTCCCCACTTAAACGCGGTCAAGAGAACGGGAAAGTTCCAGGGTATTATTTGACCCACGACACCGACCGGCTCTTTTCGCGTTATTACGAAATCACTGCCAGCTGCAAGGATTATCATACAGTAATTGTTACAACAGGAAGATAAACTCGTAACTTCTGAAAAGAACGAAGCACGTGGCGACATCTGTGTGACTACTATTCGAACCCTATAAACCTTTCTGGACAGTTCGATAAAAATCGGGACATTCTTTACCGCGCGCAGATAACGAAGAACTCAAGAAATATATAATTTTCATGAAAAGACAGAGCACCGGAAGCGGAAGCGGCACTTTCATCGCGAAGCATCTTCGACATCGTTTTTAAAGTTAAAACTGCAGTTCTGCAACTTTTGACTGGGAATCTGAAGGTACTCATTGTTTATTCTTTACTGTCGATGTTTTTTAAATACTTCAGATACATTAGGTACTTTCGATTCGTCAGGTACTGCTGATTCTTCGGATACTTTCGATTCATTAGATACTTCTGACACTCGAGATTCATTCGATTCATTAGATACTATCAATTCACAAAAAAAACAGCTCAACCGATATATCTAATAGAAACTACCATACTCTTGAAGACATAATATTTTCCATTAAGGGCATGACGAACACGCTTCTGTCCACTTGGAAATTTTGAAACGACTGTTCTCTTAAACGGCTGAACCAATTGGTACGAAATTTGTTGTGTGCATTCAGGACGATGGCACCGAGGACCCCCCGGTCGTCATTTCGCATGAAAATATTTTATTCTTGAGAAATCGCTGTTTTAAACGTTTCGACTATCTCTCTCGCACTCGTGTGTCACGTGGTAATGTTCGGCATGTCCTTAAAATGTATTTACTCACGAACGGGAATAGTTTCTCCTCGTATTTTGTCGGCCCAGCCGGCGTAGTAACGAAACTCGGCTATAGCCAAGTTTACGTCTGATAATGAAGATGCCAGGAGCTTGCCATTGTCGAGAGTTTCCAGGCGGGCTATGTAATCCACGTCGCGTTCTATCAGGTCCGCCAGCTATGGAATTTTCCGAAGCAATCGTTACCCCACCACCGCATCTACTATTGATTCGTTGTACATACGTTTTCTCGTGGTTCATCGAACTTGATAGGACGTTGTTGCTTATGTTATTGGGAGATTTATTTTCAACTTGATTAACAACAAACGCTTAATTTCAACAAACACATACCCTTATACTGACTGTATAAACAACGAATAAGACATGCTGCTATCAGTATAAGTTCGGTTAATCTATATATATGTAAATCAAATGCGTCGCAGTTTTCCATATATAAATATTTTCTACTATCAGTTATTGGTATTCGTTCGTTATTATCGTTTCTTTACGTAAAAGCCGTGCTCTGGCTGCCAACTGACTCAATATTTTGCTCAAACTGCTAAAGGTAAAAACGTTAAAATAGGAGGGGATGTTAATATTACAACGACAGCCCTGTTCAAGAATGATTTTTTTCGAAATTCTCATTTCGAAGGAGTAAATTAGAGGATGTGTCTAAACACGTAATTGCTTTAATTAAATCCATGGAAATTCGGATTTAGACTTTTAGTTGATGATTAAAAGTGTAACGTTTCAGTCTTTTTGAAAGATTAACTTTTAAGGAACTTTAATTCGGAGTGTCAATTTCTACCGGAGTGCCGTCGTTTTTCTAAAGCATAAAACAATTAAAATTATAGCTTATTGATAAGAAATTCAGAATCACGTATTTCAGCCCAAAAATCACTTCAACAATGATTTTCAGATTAACGCGAACTATTTTTAGATTGACGAAAACGCGTTGTACTTCCTGATCGAAATATTAAAATAATTCTAATTGATTCCTCGTATAATCAATAAATCATCATAGAGCTTTTGTATGCATGTCGAATAATGATTAAAAAAATGTACCTTATACAGCAGAATGGCACGGGATGGAGCATCAAGTTTTCGCCAAACTGAACCTCTTGCGAACGCAGCTTTAGCGGCCGCAACGGCTTTATCTATGTCAGCCTGGTAATCGGGATTAAATGACGATTTCGCATAGTCATTGTTTATCGTTGATATTAGATCTGAATGTATGTACGTTTGCACGCTCGTGTATGTGTACGCACCTTATCACCCTCCGCCACCTCCACAATGACACTCGCGGTCGTTGGATTTATCGTAGGAAATTTCTTACCGCTCACAGAGTCCACGAATTCATTATTGATGAACAGCTGTCATCAGAAATTGAAGAAAATAAATGTAAGCCCATACCACGTATGAATATAAAAGAGAACGTTCCTGGATCGATTTCCAGATACGGAGCATCACTGTATCAAAAATAGGTTTTTATTATTTATACCGGAAGCACAAACGGATTACTTTGTCGTTATATTGCGACTTCCGGTGCGACTGGATTGCATCAATTTTTGAGTAGGAATGAGTGAAATTCCACTGCGGTTTTTGTACTTTTATTTGTTGTCAATGGTGGAACTTGATACGCACGTTATCCGGAGAAATCTCGTGGCTTTCGTTTAAAATTCTCTTTTTAAGGGGTTCAAATAGAGAATGTGTTGAAATATTAAAAATAGTCATTTTTCATCTATTAAAATTCGTATTTAGACATTCGGTGGAAAATTATGAGTGCAACGTATGAGGGTTTTCGAAAAATCAACCCTTAAGGGGTTAACTTTGGATAAGTGCTATTTGCTTTAGGAGTGCTATCGTTTCTTTTTTTTTTATATGAAAGAAAGTTTCGAAAGGAAATGCCTTAAGGCGTCGAAAAGTATTTCAACAAAAATATTAAAATTTTTAATAAAAAATAATTAAATATTTAATATAATAAGTAATATTTTATGTAATTGTAAATCAGACTGCGGTGATTGTAATATTTGATAAAATTATAATTGTGACGGTACAGTACCTGAGTGTATTTGACAGGGACTTTTTTGTCCATTGTTCCGTGATATCTGTACGGTAGTGGTAGCGTTGAACCTTCAGCTCGTGCTAGACGACACGGAATGAAACTCGCGGTCGAAGTTAACCAGAGATCGGTCTTATATACGTCGAGCGCGCGCGCGAAGCAAACGAAGTGGGATCTTTCTCCTGCAATCCTACTACGGCACTAAAGATAACTCTCGCGTGCTATAGGCACTTCCCAAGACCGAGACTATGAACGTTAATCGTTCCGCGTGTAAACAACGCTTGACCACAAATTAGCAATTAGTGGAAAATCTGAAGTTATTTCAGAAAATTGCCATTCGAGAAGTTTCGTATTTTGACAAACTCGAATAGCAAGTAGTAAAAAATTTTCCATCTGTTCGATCAGTCACAATCGAGATTTCGTAATACATCGATTGGTTTCGGTTTGTTTGGGTTCCGAACCCGAACACAACGAACACAAACGTCGGGCCTAAAAATCGTTGCGATACTTTTGCAATGCTTTTTAACCTTCAAATTTTTAGTTTGGGTATCAGTGCGGGAATGGCAAAAAATTATTATCTGTCTGATAAAATGTATGGCAACGTCGCAACATTGTGAGATAGTCATCTTTTTTTCTCCTGAAAATGACTCGCTGAAGACTTCAAGTGCAATATCCGTATTATCAGCGTTAAAAATTCAAATTATCGTGTCCGAGTGACTAAGCAAAAGCAACTCTGGATTTTTGAAAAACGATTAGCTGTTTTGCATAGACGAGTGAACGAACAATTGCCCACGGAAATGACGAGTGAAAATACCATTGTTCAAGAGGATGGTTTTGGTTTTGCGCCCAGAAGGACCGGAAGCGACGATTCCAATGAAAAAGCTTTTTCAATCGTACGAAGGTACCCGAAGGATCACGTGGGATTTCCAAAACACGAAACGTTCAAACGTGACTAAAATAACACAAAAAACAATTCTAACCAATCAGTTCCCTAGCATTGTCTCTAGGGAATAAATATAATGTCGATTTACAACTGTCAAGATACACGATGACGAACAAAAACGGAGGAGCGGTTCGATTGATAAGTTGGGGTGCTGGAATACAGTCCGTGAGAGTACCGAATGCTCGGGGTGTCTTTGGTGACGTCGTTTTCGGTTTTGACGATATGACAGGTACGAATATTTCGCGTGCAACATTTCCAATCGTTTCGCCAATGTGTTTAAACGTTAGAACCGCCAACTAGGATATTTGCGAACCAGATACATCGGACGCGTAATCAACAGCGTGCCTGATAACGCTCGGCATACAAATTACAAAAGTGACACCGGTCTTGAAAGAAAAGTGCCTTATTGCTCGAGTGAGAAGTATCAAGATTATGACGACGTTAATTGGGAGTCTCAGATATTGGGCCGTAAGGTGGTAATAAGATAAAATACGTACTTTAAAAAGTCATATAATAATTACACGAAGGTTCGTTCAAAAAGTAAAGTGACTTTTTATTTTTTCTCGAAAAATTGTCTGATATTGTCAACGTACGTTGGAGACACGTGTATCAACACAACAAAAAAGGAAAATTGAAAATTGAATTTACGTATCTCGCGTTATTTTGAGAGTCATCTTGATTTTTTTATCCCGTCGATATAGCATCGCTGTTTACATCGTGTAGTCTACGTGTATTTATTTTTCAATACACCTCCTCTTAAACGGTTTCCTATTTTTCGCCGTACATGCTTTTATCAAACAGTCTGTAGTTTTTTGTTTTCCTTTGAGGTCGCAGTTCTCGATGCAGCGTTTGTTATCGATCGATCGATCGATCGATCGATCGATAGTAAGGTATCGATTGAAATTTAGATAATGTCTTACGCCGGCCGAGACACCGTTGGTCAACGTCCCGGTAAAATGCTGATTCACGTAAAATACACTTGGACCGATGAGAACGAGTTGAAAGCGAGTATACTTGCTACAGTTACCGAATCAATGCCCGCAAACTTCACCGTCTTTTGTCCCATGAATCTTGCCGGTCACGTAAGAAATATTTCACGTCTTTCTCCCCATCCCCCTCACCCCACTAGTCATCGCACGTGACGAGAAAAACGTTGAATGTTTTCATAAGGACACGTCGAAGACGTACCACGTGACACACGAGTGCGAGAGAGATAGTTGAAATTTAAAAATCGCAATTTCTCAAGGACGAAACATTTCAATTGCAAAATTCAAGCATCTATATCTGTCTCTATGAATTCTACAAAGACTGAAGCTCGATTTTTCGTCGTAAACTTAATGGACGCAGAGAAAACGGATTTCGAAAATTTGTGAGGTTATGTCGATGTTCGTCATGCCCTTAACGCTCGATGTGTAAAATAGGCAACTGGAGCAGAGGAGTTGAAGAAACATGTCGTGACCATAAATTCGGAAAATTCGGTTCCCATGAACCCCGGACAAAAATGGTTCAACGCGACAGCGAAAGTAAATTCGAATTTTCACGACCTCCGAAATCCGACACGATTGAAAAATCGTTTAGGAACAATCGCTGGTGGGGGATACGATCACGCAATGCCGATCAGTAGTCCTAGCGATTGGTGCTATCGTTTTCACAGCAGGTGATTAATTCTCGATCGTTCGATAATTTCTCGATCGACTAAAATCGGTCAATTCCAAGACGATCGGTAATTATCGAGAGTTCCTCTTTTTTTTTTGGAAGAATTTTACATCCGGATTCCGGAAGATTCGTGGAAGTTTATTCCGACAAAGCCAGCTTGAAATTCTCAACTATGAACGATTTGCCTGATCGCCAAAAATATTCAACTGTCCTCGAAGATCGGAAGAGCCGATTGGCCGGTGGCGATTTTTATTCCGTCGAGCAAGCAAATCCGGTACGTTCTTCGTTCTCTCGGTCAACTTCCGGATATTGTTTTTCACGCTTTTTCTCCATCGGAAAAGGTTCATCGAACTAGAGAAATTGGCGCACTTTTGTGATTCCCTAGCGGAACCCTCTATTGTCCAATCGCTTCACAGTCCGTTTGACAAAAGCGTGTACGGCTTAGATTATTTTCTGAAAACTCAGGAGCAACCTGGAGAAAGCGGATCAGGGGAGCGTCCGGAAGTACGCGGGAAGGATGGCGCGGTGTACGGACGTCACAGTGGATTCGTTTGTTCGCCCCGGAATTGTTCGACCGGAAGAACCTTCCGCTCGGATTGCCTCCACCCCGGCGAACTTTTCGTTCACGATATGTCTTTCAAATTCGGCGTTGAATATCGGATCAATAACTGAAATTCCTTCCATCAGTTTACGCACACGATTATTATTAAAAGAAAAATAAATGAAGACAGACACAGTTACTACAAACGAACAAGATAAAGATCGTGGCAAAAAAAAAACGTACATTTAAAGTTTTGGCAATGCGAAGTAAAAATTTGCGAAGTATAAATAAACGATATATAGCCCGTATTGAAAATTCATCTAAGAAAAGCACACGTTCGTGTAAAGTCTACCGGGACTTCTTTGACGTCAAGATACCTTCTTAAGCTTAATCTTACACAGAGATTGAACATGTTTTGGCAGTTTCTATCAGTTTTTTTTTTGTTGTTTTCTTTTTTTTTCACTTTGCTCTCGCGTCTTGCTCTCTAATGGCACGCTATTAATTATAACGTTACGGAACACTTACGATGGACACACGCGATTACTCGCCGCTAAATGCTTTGCGACGGGATATAAGGCACGTGTCGGCAGTGACGTTTATTTTTTTTTTGTTTTCCCGCGTTTTAAACGTTGATTGAATATATGCTTATTTCCCCTTTTTTATGTTTCTCTAGCCTATTCTAGCTCGCTCAGAAACTAATTTTCGCTCGATTTGTCCAACCTACGCTCGACGGGAGCAACGAGGGATTAATCTCCATTTTTTCGTACAACTCCCCCCTCCCGGCCTATCCAATGATTACACCCTCGATCGTTCGGAGAAACGAAGAAAAAAAAGAAATTCTCTCTGAATCTATTAATAAGAATTGCCCACATTTTGGAAAGAAGTATTTAGAAAGGGGACAACTATTACTCCGTCACTATGAGGTGTACCCTGAACGTCAATGGCTTTTCCCAAATTTCATTCTTCGCCGTTATACCGTTGACTGGTTTGCCGTGAATAACTATACGAAACTCGCCGGCTCGTTTCAGACGATTGCGGAAATGCAGCGCTGAAATCCCTTGCTCTTGCACGATCTGAAAGTGATTGTTCTTGTTTCCTCGCACGATCGCGTACTCCATTTTTTCATCCTGCAAATTGCACATGAACATCGATTACAAATGTTTTCGTTGGATTATTGCAAGTCTGCGAAACCCGATTTTTGAAAATCCATTTTTGAAAATCCGTTTCTGAAAATCCATTTTTGAAAATCCATTTTTGAAAATCCATCTTTGAAAATCCGTTTCTGAAAATCCGTTTCTGAAAATCCATTTTTGAAAATCCATTTTTAAAAATAAATGTTCGATTTTTCTTTTTTCAGTCGCTAACGTTCTATTCCACATTTTCGTGTGTTTAGGAATGAAAAGAAGTTTACATTGCTCTTTAAAGGTTTTTTTCAAACGTGTTTTTACAACACTGTACATCCATACTGAAAAATATCGAAAGAATGCTGATCGGATTATTATTATAACGTCAGCTCTAATGAACGAGCCGAATTATAGTTACCTTGATTAACGAGTTGAATTTAGTTACCTTGATAGCCGTTTGGAGTTTGATGATTCGCATTTTGTGCTTCGTCTGATGAAGCCGCAGCTTGAGTATTTTCTCTTCACCGTGATGATGTCTTTTGGCCTTACGCGAGATTCGTCTTCGGGCTGATAACTTCCTCAACTGTCCCAATCTTGGAGACAAGCTCACGGTTTTATTGTTCGACGTTAATGATCGCGTTCTCGTTCCTCTTCTGTGACGTTCTTTACCATTGATCTACAAAATACAACCGTGAATTGTAATGAAATATCTCGTGCAGCTATAGAAACCAAAAGAACTAGTATTATTAGACAAATTTTATTTTTAATATTTTGATTTGTAAAAAGCAGTAAAAAAGCACGGAATATTCTTTTCTTCCTTTTTTCACCATCATTTTTTTATTCTTGCGTGTACGTTGAAAATTCTAGTTCAGTCGATTGCTAGTGATATATTGATACTTAAAAATTCAATATTTTTCAATTTTTACTCATAGTATTATAAAATTCGTAAAAATAGCGTTTTTTCGAGAGCTCGAAGTAGAATCTTGCCTCGAAAAACGTTTACCTTGCAGGAAAAGCAGCCCTCGGTAGAAATGATCTTGTCGTCTCCCGGTGGTACGTGATAAGCGTCCGAGTTGATGGAGAAAGTCGGAACGTTTCCTATTTCATCGCCGTAACCCTGGGCGATGGGATTAATCGTCGAAAGACAGTGTCCTTGTCCTATTCGTTGGTAGCCGGTTGGACAACCGCACAGGAAACCGCTTGGTCCGTTAGGGGTACAACCGAAAGCGCAGGGACTACCGGTGCAACCAGCGCTCACCTGAGTCGAGACCAAAGGAAAGTCAAACAGATAAGTACGATCAGATTCGAAGAAAAACGTGCCGTTCGCTCTCACGTGACCATTTACTATTTCAGCACTTTGTTCAAAGGATCAAAATCAACGTCTAACTAGAAAAAAATGGCTCAATTACGAAGTTTTCGTTAGAAACTTTTTTTTGTTGATAAAAACCCAAAAAGTTTTCTATGCATTTGAAACTTGGCCTAATCAATCGGTTGATTCTAAATCTTGATGATATCATATTTTCGAAATTTACAGAGATTTGGTTTCATTCGTTTGGCAACCATTAACGTATGCAAAAACTATTTTTCTTTGATCGTCTCAAAGTCATACGTTTACAACTGGTCAATTATTTAATAAAAACATTTAAAGTAATGCATTTATTAGTATTACATGAAGAACTATCATTCCCCAAATTTTCTCGATTTTCTGCGATTTTTTAAATATCAATCCGAGTGATACGTTAAAAAAATGTCGATTTTTTTTGCATCACCCAGTAGGGTTCATCATGTAATGCACGATTTACAACATGTAACGAATGAATTGAATTGAAATTTGATACTTTTATTCAGTTTACTCTTGACCGAAGTTTTTTTTTTAGTAATATTTTTTCTTACAATTTTTTCGTCAATTTTATTTTAAATTACTGACTTCCGAGTCGTCGCAGTAGCCTAGAACCTTAACGCGATCGGATTTCGCCAAAGTCGTACCTGATCATCAGCATTGTCAATGTCTATACATATATACTATTTATTCAATGATACTATATTGCACACCTCGATGCACTGTTATATTAAATCGAGCCATGTTGACTTTTCTCTCATTTCGAAAAAGCATGATTTATAATCTATTTGAATATCAAATGAGTATTGCAGTCTTGTTTCCAATAATAATAAATATTATAAATAAAGAAATAAACATGTAAGCGTATAGATGCACACTTGCATACCTGGACGCAAATTTGAAGGTTATTGTCAAATTGATAACCATCAGGGCAGCCACACTTGTAACTACCGATCGTGTTGATGCAAGCGTTCTCACCGCATGGCGAATTCGTGCACTCGTTTTCGTCTATACACTGATTGTAATAAAGATGCTGGACGAATCCTTCGGGGCAACCACAGCGAAAACTTCCCATCAAATTCTAAAAATTTAGTGACAACAATGAAGACATTGCCTCGTGTTATGAATATCCGACAATATCGGCGTTGATTCTACGCAAAAACTGACAAAAAGTGGCATTCTTGCATTTTCGTCGATTTTTCTTCGGAAAATGGAAGGAGGTTGTTTCGTAACAGAGCTTGTTAAACTGATCCGTAGGCCGTGCGGGCTAAGGCGCGGCAAGCGGCCAGCGGATCGGGAGGTCCCAGGTTCAAATCCCGGTAGCGGTCGAGATTTTTTTCTTCGAAATTTTTCGATGGAACTCGTTCCGCTGCCGGGGAGGTGAACTTGGGACGGGCTGTACTGGCATGGGTTTTCCGCAGTTTCCCTATGCCCGTGCCAGCCAATACGGTACAGAGGGGGTCAGCTGGCTGCGGCCGCAAGGGAAGGGGACAGGAGGAATCAAGGTGGGGGAATAGGAGGAAAATCAGGAGGAAACAAGGTGGGGAGAAAAACAGGAAGAAACCGAGAGAAGAGGGAGCGGACCGTAAAAACCCGAAGGGTGTACGGTATGGAACACAACAATAAGGTATAACCGAGCTTGTTTTCAAATAAATTCATAAAGAGACGCGCGTCAATGGATACCTGACAACCGTGCTCGCAGCTGCCATCATCCGCACACTCGTTGTTGTCCGTGCAAAAAGTTCCGGTGTGATCGAGCTTGAATCCTCGCGGGCATATGCAACGAAAACTTCCCAGTGTGTTTATGCAAGTTCCGGGCTTCGGACACGTCCCGTGCTGTTCGCACTCGTTGATATCTACAAATTCACCGTGTTACCTTGGGTTGGATCGTTACTTATTATACGGATTTGCTTGTTTAGTACTCGTTGAGTTAGTTCACTGGTAGCAAGATACACACAGTTCGCGTGAAGCCTGTACGGCTGCGTTTGTTTCTGAAACCATTAGAGGTTAGGTTCGAACGCGAGCATACAGCGGGACGCTTTCTTCAAGATGCTTTGTGAAGAAATGGTCCGAAAAAAACATCGACGAAAAGCCCCACAATCCAAACAAACCCAAACGATTATCAATAGTGGAAGCAATCGGACTTGTGTTCGTGATTGGTTTTCGTGTTTGATATTACCGTGATATTACTCTGGTGATATTACCGTGACAGGAATCGCCATGTTGTGTATAACCATCCCTACAACCGCAAGTGTAGCTTCCCTCGGTATTGATGCACTGCTGTTGACACAAGTGGTTGCCGGTTGCGCATTCGTCAAGATCGCGACAATTGACGCCATCAGGATTCAGAATGAATCCAGCAGGACAGGAGCACGTGAAACTGCCTTCGGTGTTCTGGCAATTGAACTTGCAGGGCTTTACCGCCAGCTCGCATTCGTTAACGTCTGCCAAATTGGTCGAACCGTCACAAATAAGATTCGTCGATCTTCTCATTACACAGGTAAAAATGCAGTAATTGTAAGCTTGCTAAAGAGCTATGTGCATACCTATACACGCTGTTCCGCCGTGATCAGCCTTGTAGCCTTTGCTGCAGATGCATCTGTACGAGCCTAGTGTATTGACGCATATGCCATTTCTGCACAGATCGGGTATGGCCTTGCACTCGTCGATATCTACAAACATCCAAAAAAATTGATGTGACGTTTGATCGCTTCTAGAATCAGAAGTCGTTTTTTTCGTAGCACAATGACTAGCAATGTTCAAAGTCAATCTTTTTACTCAACCTTGACCGTCGATGGAAAATCCTTTATCCAGGCATAGCTCGTTGTAATTTTCCGAGTCCCTCGATGGACATATTTCGCAATGAGGACCCCATGCGGCACCCATTGTGCAGCAACAATCTGCCTTTGTAACTGTTCGTACGTCCGATGTTCTCGCCGTGCATCGTCCGCTGATAGTTCTCAAGAAACAATATCCTACTCTGCGATCTGCGATCGTAATTTGCATATTGTATTTACAATCGGTCAATGCCAAGCACAATGTAATTCTCAGATGATAAAAAAAAATATTTTATGGGATGAACTTCAAAGTTCTTACATTTCTTATATCAAGATTTTAAAGTCAAACTTTTATAGATCGTGTTCGTGTTCGAAGTAATCAATATTTGTGAACACAGTTCGCTCACCGATGCAGGATTTTCCATCGGAGCTCTGTACAAAGCCATCCTGACACAAGCACTGATAACTTCCGTCAAGATTGATGCAGCGTCCGTTTCTGCACAAGCCAGAATTGACGGAGCATTCGTCGATGTCCTTGCAGTCGTCTGCCATACCGATTTGTTGATAGCCGGGTGGGCATATGCACATGAAGCTACCGATCAAATTTTTGCATTGGAACTTGCAATTATTCGCCGGAGTCGAGCATTCGTCGACATCTACGAAAGACAATAAGATCAATGGGACGGTATCATGGAATAGCTATCGTAACACAAAGCATCACAACGAGGTTTATTAATCGGAGAAAGGATGAAGAAGAAGCAAACCTATGCAGTGTCTTCCATCAGCAGCCAGAACATAGCCGTATGGACATATACATCGGAACGAGCCAGGCGCGTTGTGACATCTGAACGCGCATTGGTTGCCAAGCTCGAGACACTCGTTGACATCTTCGCAGACTTGACTCGCACCGGGTGCAAAGCCGTTGTTGCAGGAGCACTCGAAGCCACCCTCGACGTTGCTGCAAGTGCCATTGCCGCAGATATTTTGGGCGCTCAAGCACTCGTTATGATCGACGCATCTGAGACCGGTGTCATCGAGGACGTAGCCTGGTGAACATTCGCATCTGAACGAGCCGTCGGTATTGATGCACTCGCCACCCGAACAAACGTCCGGCATGAAGAGACACTCGTTCAGATCAACACCCGTATCGTCACGTCCCGGTCCTTCAGGGCAGAGCCTCTTGAATTCCTCTGAAGACATCGATAAGGAATAACGCATTTTGTGATTAGGCCAATAGACTTTTTTGATGGTCGATACGTATTGTTTTTTCAGAGGATTTTTTCAGCCTTACCGCTGTGCTCCCTCGGACACTGTTCGCAATTGTTACCCCAGGCTTTGCCCATGGTGCAGCAACAGTGTTTCTTCGTCATTCCACCTTCTCGGGGCGCGAGACACTGCCCTCGTCTGTAACGATCGTAACACCGTTCCTCACGGAAGTCGACGCATCTCATCGAATTCACTTTCTCGCTCAGCCTGAATCCCTCGGGACAATCGCATATGACTCCACCCTCGGTGTTTATGCATCTACCGTTCTCGCATATGTTCTTAGTTTCCGAGCATTCGTCGACGTCTGTGAGTAAATGAGATTCGAAACGAGCCCATTCAATTCGTGAGATTGAAGGAAGAAACAAATATTGCAGCGTTACTGACCAACGCATCTTCGCTTGGAGCTGTCCAATTCGTAACCGGGTGGGCAGCTGCAGATATGAGACCCCATAAGATTTTGGCACTTGCCCGGTGTTGGGCATAGTCCTGGAATCTTCGGAACGATAATTCGTTTATTCATCGTAGTTGGAATTCGCGTCCTAGGTTATACGATATATGGAAATATTGAATCGAATTCCTCAGATCCTTACTTCTTTGCATTCATCGATGTCGCGGCAGTGCTGTCCATCCTGTGCCAAAACATATCCATCAGCGCATTCGCAATTGAACGCCCCAATGGTATTCCTACACCTGCCATTTCTGCAGAGGAAGGGCATCACCCTGCACTCGTCGATATCTGCAAAGCGTTCGAAAGCAATTAATTGAAAGCGTTTCGTTCTTTAAAGAATTGAAAGATGATCATATCCGGTTTGCTCCGGTATGTTCATGATCATTTTCACGACAACTATCTTGTCGCGTCTCAGGAAGCTTCTTTGCAGAGACCAAAAGAAGAAACCGGATACTGACCGGCGCAGTCGTTGTTGGGACTCAGCTTGAAGCCGTGATAGCACTGGCACTTGTAAGAGCCGAGAGTGTTGACGCAGGTGCCATTGTTGCATATGTTAGGATTTCTCTGACATTCGTCGATATCGACACAGCTGTCGCGATCTCTGGTCAGTGCGAAGCCCAAATGGCACACGCATTGGAAGCTACCCTGAAGATTGTTGCAGGCCCCATTGGTGCAAATGCCAGGTCTCTCGTAGCACTCGTCGATGTCGATGCAACTGCGTTGGCTTATGCCGAGTTTGTAGCCGGCCGGACAACGGCACTCGAAGCTTCCTTGGAGGTTGAGGCATTGGGCATTACCGGCGCAAGGATTGGGTGACTGGAGGCACTCGTTGTCGTCGATGCACTGATGGGAATCCTCGTCGTATACGTATCCCCGATCGCATTGGCACTCGAAGCTACCCGGTGTATTTAAGCATCGTCCGTGAGTGCACATTGTTGGCATCAGTGCGCATTCGTCAATTTCTTCCGTATGATTCGTTATGGGATTCATTATCTGTCCAGGTACCATACCGCAAAGAATCTCGTGTTCCCGAGTTCTTTCGCCGGGGCATTTCTCGCAGGGGGTGCCCCAAGCTGCCCCCATTGAGCAGCAGCAGAGCATTTTCGTTTGAGGATGTATCATTGGATTGTAACATTGGCCCGACTCGTAGTTGACGTAACAAAGCTCTTTCCTCATATCGACGCACTCTTTTCCACCCGGCATCGACATGTAACCCTCCGGGCACTCGCAGTGATACTTTCCCTGGTCGTTTATGCAACGACCAACTCCACAGATCGTCGGATGAAGGGCACACTCGTCGATGTCGACGCAACTCGTTTTCGTCTCGTCCAAGATGAAACCCTCATTGCACGAGCACATGAAACTCCCGAAGGTATTGGTGCAATGCCCGTTTTGGCAAATGTTCTCGTGCTCGTCGCACTCGTTTATATCCTCGAGAATAACCGTCACTCGGTTTGGCCTGTAACCCAAACCTCCTGGACACAAATCCTCGAACTCTTTGCTGCCCACTTCCGGGCACTGCTCGCAACGGTTGCCCCAAGCGTTACCGATACTGCAGCAACACGTAGCTTTCGTCACTGATGACGACATGTCGAATATACATTGGGGCCGACCTCCCCTTGCCTCGTAACCGGTGTAGCAGAGCGATTCCCGTCTATCTGCGAATGTGTATCGACGTTTTACGTTATATACTAACCTTTCGCTTTATTGGCTTTGTTGCATATTACTCAAATTCCACTAGAGTATATTTTGTTTTATTAAAAAAAATTTTTTTTTTTTTGAAAATAAATAATATTTAAATAATAATAAATATTTTTAAAAATTCCACTAGAGTATTTTAATGTATTTTCGATTAATGAAATATTCTATGCATTTACCATCATTGCACTACAGCACCATTTACAAGCTCGACGAGTGTAAAAACGTGTTTTATAGTCTCAAAGTCTGCATCGTTGGAATATCACGAGAAGTCTCGGTTTTTTTGTATTTTTTCATTTTTGTTCCGCGAATAATTATTTTTTTTTCCGGGATATTCCAATTCTAAATCTCATATCGAGAACGAGACAAAATTTCAAATCTGTTTGGTGTGTTGGCAGTGACACTGTCTTCGGTCATCGATTCGTAACTTTGTGGACTCACCAACACACGCGTTTCCGGCGTCGACGAGTTCGTGATTGATCGGGCACTCGCAGTGGTACTTTCCCTGGGTATTGACGCAGCTTCCGTACTGACAGGATTGCGGACTCTCGCATTCGTCGATGTCCGTACAATTACCCCCGGAACCGTCCAGCTTGTAACCCTCGTCGCATTCGCATCGGAACATACCAAATATGTTTTCGCACTTCCCGAAAACGCAGAGGTTGCTGAACATGTCGCACTCGTTTATGTCGATGCACGCCTGCTGATTGTTCTCCTCCGGATGCATGAAACCCATCTCGCACTCGCAACGAAATGAACCCGGATAATTGAGGCAGTGACCGTTCTCGCAGAGGCTCGGATCGTTCGCGCACTCGTCGATGTCCCGACAGCTGTAACCGTCGCCACGAAAACCGGCGTCGCAAACGCACTGAAACATTAACGCTCGTTACTTCTTCCACTTTGATGACAGTTTTATAAACGAAAAGGGGTAGAGTAAAAAACCCGAATTTCGATTGACCGGAGGGCTCAAAATTCCGAATTCAATTCCGCAAATTGAAATTCCGAAATTCAATTTGAAAATTCTGAAATTCAATTCCGAAATTCAATTCAAAATTTCGAAAGTCAATTTAAAATTCCGAAATACAATTCAAAATTTCGAAATACAATTTAAAATTCCGAAATTCAATTAAAAACTCCGAAATACAATTTAAAATTCCAAAATTCAACTCAATGAAAATTCTGAAATTCAATTCCGAAATTCAATTTAAAATTCCGAAATTCGATTAAAAACTCCGAAATGCAATTTAAAATTCCGAAATGCAATTTAAAATTCCGAAATGCAATTTAAAATTCCCGAAATAAAAATTCGGAATTTTGAGCCTTCTGGTCAATCATAGTTCGGGTTTCCTACCCCATCCCAACAAAAAAGCCATTTTTTGTATGCACTTTCCGGCCCAATTCTGACTAATGGAAATAATTTCAATTAGTTTGATATACTTCGAGCAAAAATCATTTGTTCGCTCACTTTGAAGGATCCCTCGGTATTGATGCATTGAGCGTTTGCGTCGCAGCCACCGTTGTTGATCAGACACTCGTTAATGTCCCGACAATCGATGCCGTTACCGGTAAAGCCCTCGTGACACGTGCACTCGTAAGAGCCCGGTGTATTTTGACACTCGGCGAATTCGCTGCAGGAATACGCGTCCAAGAGGCACTCGTCGTCGTCCGTGCACTCGGGCCCGCCCTCCGGTTTCACGGAGTATCCCTCGTCGCAACGACAATCGAACGAACCGATTGTATTGTGACACTCCCCGTATCCGCATATTCGTGGCTGGCTCACGCATTCGTCCACGTCTGAATCATCGATCGCAAACCGAACAATTCGGGAATTCAGAATACCGAATGCGCTTCGAAAAAGTGAACGAATCGTTCCACTTTGTAAATTTGAAAAATCTACGATTTTTTTAAGTTTTATTTATTATTTATTCAAAAATAGACTTCACAAAATATTGTAAAAATATTTATTTACAAGCCAATATCTATATTTTTCGAGAAAAAAAATCAACTTATTTTTGGAACAAACCTCGTATCTCTAGAGGATGATTAAATTATTTAGTCAAAATAGTTATGTTTCATGACTAAATAATTCTAAAGAATTATTTAGTCATGCAAGAATAAGAAAAATCGTTTTGAAACCTTTTTTATTGTAAACATTTCAATGTTTAATTTTTTAAAATTTATTCACATCCAAAGGTGACCTGAATCGAAAAAAAGCATTTTTCAAAAATAGATATCGATAATATTTAATTATTAAATAAGTTTTCTTTTTTCAAATAAATAGCGTTTCGATCCCTAACCGAAAAATCATTAATCCTGTTTCCATGATTAAACAAAGAATTATATAAATAATATTACTCAAAAAAATTGACAATCAATAATCAAAATTAATATTAATCAATTAATTATTTAATTAATATATGCATTAATAAATCATTATAATTAATAATAATTTGTCAACAATAATGACAAAAAAATGTTGAACTTGATGAATTTTGTTCATTTTGGTCACTGACCTATGCAAGAGGAGCCGTCCTTCCCCTGGAGTAATCCACCCGTGCAGGTGCACGCGTAACTCCCAGGCACGTTCGTGCATTTGCCACCGTTGCAGATTCTAGGATTTTCCTTGCATTCGTCAATGTCAACGCAGGATCGTCCGTCGAGATTCAACGCGAATCCGGTACTGCGAAAACCCCAAATTGCAACCGGAAGTGAATTGTTTTTGTTTTTCGGATAAACAAAACAATCCGTTAATGAGTTACCTGCAAGAGCATGAAAAACTTCCGGGTGTATTGATACATATGTTTTCACAGCCGCCGTTATTGGCGACGCATTCGTTGATGTCCTCGCAGTGTGACTTCAAGCCAGTCTGCCGGTATCCATCGTCGCATATACACTGATAAGTTCCCATCATATTTTCGCAAACGCCGTTCGAACATATGCCACTCGTCCTTGAGCACTCGTCTATGTCCTTGCACGACTCCTTGTCGGGACTCAGCTCGTGTCCGGGTGGACAAACGCATTTGAAACTGCCCTCGGTGTTTCGGCAAACGCCGCCCCTGCACAAACCCGGCGTTTCGTCGCACTCGTTGATGTCTGTGATTTTTGAAAATTTGATTTATCACGGGTTTCGTTCATACACGAGGGGTGGGGTGGGGATAGAGTATTTTTAGTCCGGAGAAAGTTTCTTCGACTTACCCATGCATATCTTCATTATATCGCTGCTACGGTATCCAGAATTGCAGTCGCACTGAAAAGTTCCCGGTGTGTTTCGACACGTACCGTTGCCGCAAACACCGCGCATTATTTCGCACTCGTCGATATCTGAAATTGTTTGCACATTTATTTGCGTTTGCGTTGCCGTTTGTTGGATATTGAATCGCTTCCTTTTTCGTAGATTTCTCGTGTTTCGTCTCACCGTTACACTTGAGACCGTTTTCGTCAAGCGCGTAGCCCTGATTGCATCTGCAACTGTAACTTCCAACTGTATTTTTGCAACGTCCGTTCTGACACATTCCTGGAAACTCGATGCACTCGTTGATGTCCTGCCTCTCGTTGAAACCGTCACCCTTCGGACACAATTCGACGAACACTTGACTTCCTGGCTTTGGACAAGCCTCGCACCTCTCGCTGCCCCATGCGCGTCCCACCGAACAGCAGCAAATGCTCTTCGAAAATCTACCCTCTATTGCGCTCGTGCAATGCCCGTGACGGTAGTCCATGTAGCAAGTTTCTTGTCTCGTATCGATGCACGTGGTATCTTAAAAAATAAGAATTTATGATAGTTCGTCGTTGTTCTTTGGATAGTTGATCAAGCTTTGTTTTTATTGTTGCGAATATCAAATGATGTCTATCGAAAACATTGAATTGTTATTACACGTAAATTTTATTATACACCCTACAAACATTGAACTACGGAGTGCCAAAAACGTTTTGTTTCGTTTTGAAAAATATTTTTTGAAACTCAAGCTAGTTCAGATAGTTTTTCGTGCCCGTTAACGTTTTAACATTTAATACGTAAATATTAGGCATTTTTTTTTCCTTATTGTAGACCAATTATTATAAATTTATTATAATGATTTATTAATTCATATATTAATTAAAGAATTAATTGATTTATATTAATTTTGATTATTGATTGTTAATTTTTTTTTAGTAATATTATTGATATAATTGTTAGTTTAAGCATGAAAACAGGATTAATGATTTTTCGTTTAGTGATCGAAATGCTATTTATTTGAAAAAAGAAAACTTATTTAATAATTAAATATTATCGATATCTATTTTCGAAAAATGCATTTTTTCGATTCACATTTGAATGTGAATAAATAAAAAAAAAATAAACATTGAAATGTTAAAAATAAAAAAGGTTTTAAATGATTTTCGTTATTCTTGCAAAAGTCAAACCCAAACAAACATAAGACCGTATGCTTATATTCTCACGTGTTGGATCGAGGGTGAGTCCAGGTGGGCATTCGCATCGATAAGATCCATCAGTATTGACGCAGGTTCCGCCACCTTTGCAGATACCGGTATTGAGCTCGCACTCGTTGATGTCGGCGCAAGCCTTGCCGTCGACTTTGGCGTATCCCTTGGAGCATTCGCACAACGATTGATCGCAAGTTTCGCAGGGGCTGCCCCAGGCTAGGCCCACGGAACAGCAACACTCCGATCTCAATGCCAAACGCGGAAAATTGTTCTCGCAGCGACCCTCGACCATTTTCGTCCAACAGGAGCCTCGACGATTGTCTGTGTATCGAGTAATACGAGATGATCGAGGATTGAACAAAAATCGTGTTCCATCGAACGACTTTGACCAGAAGGCTCAAAATTCCGAATTTGAATTTACCGAAACTACAAATTTCATAAATTGTTTGGGTTTGTTTGGGTTTGTTTAAAATCAAGAGTTTAAAATCAAACTAACGAACCCAAAGAAACCCAAACAGATTCCGTAAACCTTTACCAAATTTTTAGTTTCGGACTGTTAAAATTCGGAATTTTGAATATACCGAAACTAAAAATTTCATAAATTATTTGGGTTTGTTTAAAATCAAGAGTTTAAAATGAAACTAAGGAACCCAAACAAACCTAAGTAAATTTCGTAAACCTTTACGAAACTCGTAGTTTCGGACTTTTCGTAAATTTCGGAATTTTAATAAAAATTCAGAACTTTGAGCCTTCTGGTCAATCGTTTGAGTTTCCTACTCAGCCCTTTGAAAGGGATACGAACCCATGCAAATGTGTCCGGTATTATCGAGGATGTATCCAGGCGAGCATTCGCACTCGTACCATCCACGTGTGTTGATACAAGCACCGTTTACGCAAACGTCTCCACCGAGCTCGTAACATTCGTCGATGTCTTCGCACATTTGATTCTCACCGTTGAGTCTTGTCCCCGTCGGGCAGACGCACTGCAACGACCAAAATTCGTCTTTTCATAAAAACCATATCGTATATTAAGAAGAACCAAAAAATAAAACCAAAATGGATATGACGTTTGTGGGAACGAAAAGGATCGATAGATCAATAATTTTCAACAATCGTTGGAAATAACGTTACTTCCGGATCATGTTACTTCCGGTTATCGTGGCACTGAGAAAATATCGCGATTGGCAAACTTGCCTGAAAACTGCCAGGCGTGTTTCTACACTGGCCTCCGCTGCACAGGGATTCCTCGAGTTCGCACTCGTTGATGTCACTGCAAATCTTGCCTGTAGGATCCAGCTCGTAACCGTTGTCGCATATACAACGATACGTCCCCATCAGATTCTCGCAACCGCCGTTCACGCAGATATTAGGGTTTTGGGCGCACTCGTTTATGTCTGCAAAATCGACAATGGTTTTGTAACGACGCAAGCATCGGTAATAGCCCAGTCGAATTGGCGATTGGACCCAGGAAAAATTATAAGTAGAATTTTTCCTTCGGAATTCGTTGGGGGGGGGGGGGGGGGGGGGGGGGCGGGGGGTCACTGGGAGTCTACATTTCGCTTTTCGAATTCCCAGTGGTGTTGCGTTTTCCGCCATCTTCATTTTAAGGGTGGTTTTTTGTTTTTCAAATAACTCGTTTATTTTCAATTTACACGAAAAATGGTTATTACCAAAGTTATTCAGAATTGAATTTCCTACAATTTTTTTTCTCATCATTTTTCCGTAGGATCGATATTTTTCGATTCACACCCGAAAAAAGGGTGATTTGTTGTTTATTGAATAACACTTTTTTTTTAATTTTACACGAAAAGTGATCATTAGCAAAGTTGTTCGAAAGTAAATTTCCAACAATTTTTGTTGGAAAACGGATTTTATCGGAGCGAAAGTTGGAACTTGACGAGAATGAAGTTGGATGATGTTCAACTTGAGGAAAACTGGACGGATGAAGAAAACTCATGTTTGTTTGGGTTCGAGGAACGGCGAATGAAAAACCGTTATTCTGGATTACCATCGCCATTGTAGGTCATGCCTGCACCATGAGGACAAAGCGCCTCGAATTCCTCGGTATCTGGCAACGGACACGCCTGGCAATTGCTCCCCCAACCAAGCGGTTGACCAAGTATCACGGTGCAACAGCAACAGCTCGATTTCGTAACCGCTACAGATGTGGGATTCGAACAAATACCGTCTCGATACTGAGAATAACAAAGATCCCTTCTCGTGTCTGAAAAATATGGAAATTCATGAAATTCATCATCATCGTATATTCGACGAACTTTGTATCGTCGCTTCGGCGTTTAGACAGGAAACAAGAAGTTTGGGCAAACCTAAACACGATCGTCCATCCGGATCCAAATTGAAGCCGGGATTGCACTCGCATCGAAAACTTCCTGGAGTATTTTTGCAACGTCCGTTTTGGCAGGGAGAACTCTGGCACTCGTCGATATCTGGAGGAAGAAACAGTCCGTTTTTTTCGTACAAGAATTATTGAAGGAACGATCAGTTTTGCAATAAATTGTGACATTGTTAGCCCATATTGGAATCATTACCTATGCAGTGGCTTTGATCCGGACCCAACCGAAAACCAGAGTCGCAAACGCACTTGAAGGAACCTTCCATGTTGACGCACTTTCCATTGGCGCACATTCCGGTATTCGAGCATTCGTCCATGTCCACGCAAAACGTATTATCCCGCGAGGGTGTGAAGCCTGGCTGGCAAGCGCAGTGATAAGAACCCGGTGTGTTCTCGCATCGCCCGTTCAGACATATCCGTGGATTTTCCGAGCACTCGTTGATGTCTTCGAAATCGTTCGAAACATAATTGCCAAAGAAATTAATGATTATTATTATTCGTTAAAAAAAAACGAGAGAGAAAAATCATTCGTACTCCATCCGCGTCTATAACGATAAAACACTCATAATTACGGGCAGAAGTTGGAAATGGAAAATCTTCGCTCGATCACTCGAGCGCGGTGGTCTCTTTTTCTTATGGTAAAATTGGTGATCGGGGTATAATAAGGAAGGAACGTCAACTCGGTTGTTTGTATACGGTGATCTCCAGCAGGCATCTAACTCACACTTGCCCGCCGGGCAAAACCATTTATCGCGATATACTGTACCAAGTGCGTTCCTTCCGCATTCGTGTACCCGCTTGTTATCTTCTAATACCCGCCCTATCGGAATCACCAGTGATAAATAGCTGACTTGTAAATTACGGTAGTTCGGTGGTGAAAGGAATTGCCGGGAGTCCGAGAACCCAGTTTAAGGTAGGTGTCTACTCCAGAGAGCGAAAAAGGTGAATTTTCGGAAATTTTTTCTTCCGCTTCTATGATAGATATAACGATACATTTTTATCAAGAACATAGGGTAAATTGTATAGAACAGGAAAATTGTTTTTTATTTTGTCCAGCAATTTATGTAAAATTCGTAGAGGGCGCCAAAGTTGAGGCTGCAAAAAAAATGTTATCATGGCAAACGGAAAATCTCCGGATCTGCAAGTCTCAAACAAAAACAAAAAACGTCATTTTGAAGAGGAAGCTTTGCCACGTAATAATTCTCCATCGTTTGAACAAAGTCGATAATGAGTAAATAAATGACAGTTTTGAAAAAATATTGTTCGAAAACCTTGACCTATTTTTGCGCCGTTATATTCTGTAAATGTGTATAATATGAATTTTTTCGTTAATGTGGTGAATTACCACACAAAACACCTTAATAAAGGATCGTACAAAGTTTTATCAAAATCGATCGAGCAGTTTCGGAGATGATCTGTCCGGCATGGGAACATTTCTTTTTTTGCAGTCTCGACTTTGGCGGCCTCTACGATTTTTTTTTCGAGCACCCAAAATAGAATCCTTAAGAAAATGTTTTCTTTTTTTCGTTTTCGATAATTCACGAGAGTTGCAATTATTCATCATTTTTGGTATTTTTGTACGTTAAAAGTGCACTAAATAAATAATAAACCTTTTTTTTAAATATATTTCGAGAGTGTTGGTATTTGTTGGGCGTAACAAACCATGTATCAATATCTTTTTTCGTTGTCTCATAAAAAATCATAAAATCCTTATTTCGAATCCAAAGTAGAATGCTGCTTTAACCAACGACCGAAAATGTTTTCCTTTCGCGAAATCTCCGGCGTATTCGTGAATTGGCAAATAGAAAATTGGCTTAGAAAAAATCGAACCGATTTTCACCGAGGTTGATATTATTAATGATATTACGGAGATAAGTGCGGTTACTGCGGATAGATTGACTTTTCAATCAAACAGTGGTACTCGTCGTCACTTTCACGACTCACCGATACAAGTGTTCTTCGAGGGTGAAAGTACGTATCCGTCGTTGCATTTGCATTTGAATGATCCGTTCATGTTTGTGCAGTGTCCGTTTGTACACATTCCTGTGTCCTGGCACTCGTCGTGATCTGGAACAACAAATTTGAAATTTAAAATCCAACGGAAATTTTTTTGATAGAAAAATTGGTATTCCCGATAATTTTATTAATTACAACAATGCAGTTTTTAAAATAAATCGTTTGATAGTAGTTCTTGAAATCTCTGTCTTTCATAAAATCATTTAACAAATGTCGACATTTTTTTTCAATATTAGTTTAATTATTTAATTCAATGAATTATTCATGAATAATTATTAATCGAAAAAGTTCATTCTCTAATTTAATTAATTGGTTTAACAAATGTTGAAGATTCCGAGAAATCGAATCGAAATTTGATATATCGTCAGATTTTCGTTCTTGGAGTTTAGTGGCTCTCGAAAAACTGAAAAAGAAAATTACAAACAATTTTTACAATCTTTTAATTGTTCGTTGAAATAAAAATACCCAAGATTCTAGAAATTTCAAAATAAAATTTCCAAATATTGCAATAATAATAATAAAAAATAAAATTATTATTATTTCGAAATACCAAAATCGAAAATGGGGCTTCTTTCGAGATCCCGAAAATTCCGAAAATTCGAATGTACAAAAATGAGAAATACGAAATTGTCCCGAATTCGAAATAGTCCGAGGTTTGAATCGCTCACCGGTGCAATATCGGCCCTCGCCGGAAACGACGAAACCGGGTGGGCACTCGCAAGTAAAGCTGCCGGGAAAATTTCGACAAGTGCCACCCTGGCAATAGCCCTCTTGGCATTCGTCTACGTCGTCGCATCGACCGCCGTTCTTTTTTACGAATCCGGGATAACATTCGCACTCGTAACCTTCGGGAGTGTCGATGCATTTGCCATCGCCGCATATGTCCGGCCTGAGAGCGCACTCGTTCACGGTAAATTGTTGCGATTCGGAGCACAATTTTCTGTAGTCCCCTGCAAAGTTTTTCCCATACGAAGAGTTACGGTTCATCGGTCTCGAATAATTGCCCCGATGTGCGGAACGTCGATAAGATCCGCGCTTCTCTCCCTCTTTTTTCTTTTCAATGTCTATTGTTCGCGTTGGACAATAGAAACCAAACTTTACGCTTCAAAAGCGAGTTTTCTTTCATTACAAAATGATTGTGTAACATTAAAAAAAGCTCCATAAAAATAAATAATTACCAGTCGATAAATAGCATTATAAGGCAAAGAAACGGTAAGAAAACGCTTTGTTAAAAAATTAAATTTTCTTCAATTATAAAAATAATGATAAAGTATTTATAAAATATTCAGTAAATTTTATAAATTTACAGTAAAGTAAATTCAGTAAAAAAATGAAATTTTCTTTAATTATAAAAATAATGATAAAGTACTCATAAAATATTCAGTAAATATTTATTAATGGTAAACATTGAAAAACAATTTTAGTGTACAACATTATGGAGTTTGACTGCTATGAAAATGAAAAAATATCTTCCGCCGCTTGAGGCAACTAAAGTTGAAGGAGAAAGCCCCAGGGGAATCACAGATCGAAGATAAACTTATAACGATGACGATAAAACTGCTGGTAGAACTTTAAAAGCATTTTTCTGGGAAATATATTTTTCAGAACGATTGGTATATTTATTCATTGTAACAGTAACTTTTGTCTTTTTCTTTTCTTCTTTAGCTAATTTTCAACAACTGCGGTTTGTTTGTTTTGGGGTTTAGTGTTTGGGTTTGCTAATTTTATAGTGCTTTGTTTGGGTCTGTTTTTTTCGTAGTTATATATTTGGGTTTGTTTGGGTTTGGGGTTATATGTTTGGGTTTGTTCGTTTTATAGTTATTCGTTTGGGTTTGTTTTTTTCGTAGTTATTCGTTTCAGTTTATTTGTACACACAAAACATCTACGAATAAACATCGAAACGATTCTTCATTCGTTTCATATTTTCTTTCATGATTGATATTTTCGAGAGCCAAAAATTGACATTTCTTTAAACCCCGAATTTCGTGGTCCAACCATTTTGTGGTTGAAGAATAGTTGAAGAATCGTGAACGCTTACCGCTTCCACTTTGCGGACAAATAAAGCATTCGTCGCCCCAACCGCGACCCATGTTTTTGCCACAGCAACAGTCCTTCTTGCTCAGTCTTACAGCCAAACGATTTTTGCATTGTCCGTTCCTATTTACCGCGGTGTAACACAGGCCCTGTCTTCCATCTGGAAAAAAATGTTTCAGTTTCGAAGGAACAAATTTTACCGAAATTTTGACTCGGGTTTGTTTGGGTTCGTTTTGGGTTTGTTTGGGTTTCGAATTTCTACTGGACTCCACCCAAACGTCGATTCGAAAGACCAAAGTATTTTCCGATTGGCTCTTTGATCAGTTTTATCAGTTTCAAGCTGTTCTCCCCACGAGGAAGAAAAAACGACTCACCGATACAGAATTTCCGGTCTTGACTCTGTATGAAGCCAGGATTGCAGACGCAATAGAAACCACCAGGTGTATTGATGCAACGACCATCCGCGCATATATCGTCGTCCTCGCACTCGTTTCTGTCCGTACACTCGTTCGTCTCGAGATCCCTCGTTTGTCCTTCGGGACACTCGCACGTGAAAGAGCCCGGTGTATTTACGCATTTTCCACCCTCGCACAAACCGGGTATCGCCTCGCACTCGTTAATATCTGTACTTGCATCGATTTCGTCGTTGCACCACCGAGAAACATCGTAAACGCAAACACGAAAATTAGCGAGTCCAATAGTATGATAAATTATACAATATCGCTATAAATTATCATTATCAAATATGAAAAGAAATTTATCATCATTTATGATTACGATATATCTGCAGTAAATAATTTTGTTAATAATAATAAGATATTGGCAAAAAAAATTACGTATGATTTTTTTTTTGTTTTCGATAATGCGCCAGTGCTTTAATTGTTCCTTTTTTTTTAACGAAAATTTCCCACGCAATTGCTTTTTCGTTTTTGATAATTCACGAGTTTTTTTGGGTTCCAATAATTCATGATTTTTTCATTAAAATTTTGTACGTCACACAAATAATTTTCGCAATGCTTCGTCTCAGTGATTTTACTTATTCTCGAAAATTCTTTTTTTTTGAGATTAAAGTTGTAAAAATAGAAATAAATGAATAAGTACATAAATAAAGAGAAAAGAACGTACCGAGACAATTTCCCTGGTTCGTTTTCAAATGGCCAATTTCGCAATCGAGTCTCGCCGGACACCTCTCGCAGGGGTGGCCCCAACCCTTGCCGACGGTTGCGCAACACATCTGCCGGGTGCAAACGACACCCTGCAAATTAACGAGACACTGGCCATTGCGAACTTTCGTGTAGCAGGGCCCGACTCGATAATCGGTCTCGCAACGTCGTCCCGTGTATCCGTAAATACAAGCGCAACGATCTGGTCCGATGCATCTGCCTTGATTCAAGCAAGCTTCTCGACAAATCGCTGCAAAATCAAATTTCGCTTTACCACCGTTTCGGCAAATAAGGAACGCCCGTTCCAAAATTTGCCAAAAACTGAAAATCAAATATTTTTGAACGAACATTCAATCGAGATAACGGAGCGTTTCGCAATTTTATTTCGCAAGACTTTGTAATACTATGACGATTCATTTTTGTTCATGTTTTTAAAAATGAGTTGATTTTATAAAAAACTTTTATGATCCACGACGTCGTTAATTTTTCAGCCGTGGATTACATTTTTGTTTATTGAAATCGAAAATGTAAAATAAAGTGTAAAAGAATAAATGATTTTATTTTGAAGTCTATTGGGGATATTTTATACCACCTAATTCATTATAAGATATATAAATTAAATTTTTTATTTGAAAATTTATTATCTTTTATCATTTTTTCGGGAGGGAAGGGGGGGGGGGGGTCGTAATCCTCTTTTTGCAAGTCAATGCGTCCACAATGTTTTCGAGACGATCGATGTTTAAAAAAAAGATCGATTCTCACGTTCGTTGCAAAACTCTCCCTGGTATCCCGATCTGCATTGGCATCGTCCGTCGACGCAGTTGCCATTTATACAATGAACTCTGCAGGTTCCACTGTTCCGAGCACCACCACCTCGACCACCCCCTGATCCTCCTCCTGCATTGCCTGCGTCGACATTGCTGCGATTTCCATGTGACAAACCTTGGTTTTTCAGAACAGATGAGAAAAGCAACATTTTTTTTTAATTCGTTTTTCGCGAACGCCATTAACGTAGGAGGTTTGTTAAAAGAGTAAGGTGACTTTGTATTTATCTCGAAAAAATACTTATTCATTCATTGATATCTATTTTGTCCCTTTTGAAGGTGGTTTCTCGGGTCGAAAAATTGATTTTTTTCCAAATTTATACAGCATCTCTAATATGTTATAAGCCAGCGATTGAACTAGGATTATTATGATTGCTTCGATAGTTTTTTTTCTACGACCGAAAAACTTCAGACAAAATGAGTAAAAAATAGAATGTAATTTTCAAAAGTGTATAAAAAAGTCAATTTCCGTAATTTAGAATTCACTCTAGTTCAATCACTAGTCTTGAATATGAAGATTAAAATGCGGTTTGGTTTTTTGATTTGAGATAAGCAGAACAGCCGCAATCTTGGTCACCGTTAAGCACCTCTTTTACTTGATGTTTTCCTGTCGGTCAGCATAATTTTTATTCTATTATATATTTCGACTTCAAAAAATTTGTAAAGCTTAGTTAAATGTCAATAAAGAATATGCAAAAACAATGATGTTGATTATTTCGATGGTTTGCACTAAAAAATTATTCAAATAAACGATTTCGATAGCAAAAACATCGCCAAGCACACCAGAACGCGTACAACCTCAATATCCATAAAAAACAGTAAATATGCAAAATGCCTAATAAAGTCAATGTACGTACTAGCATAACCCAAAAAAAATCGAAAATCGTTTGTAGCTCGTGAAATTTGAAAAGTCACCTTATTTTGTGAACATACCTCGGATGTATTTATATATCGAGGCAAAAGCAAAAACAAGAAATAAAAAAATAACGAGTGGGCTGTGCCGAGCTGTGAGTGCCTTTGATTTACACCTTCGTCGCAAATTCGCTTTCTCGGTGTACCGTACTGTTAGCCCTTTTGTAATATGCAACGTCATTGCTGCCCCATTCCCTTGATAACGACGAATCATAAACGGCTTATTATAGTCCAGGGAAAAGAAGAGCTGTCATCCTCACAGTGATGACGCCTCTTCCTACACCGGCACTCGCGCTTCTTTGTTGTTTATATTTTGCGTCCGTTTTTTTTTTTGTGATTCGATGTTGTAAGTATACGTGTTGCAAATATACGTAGGTAATGTGCAGAGTCATCAGTAACGCGACGTTAGTGAAGTCATTCAGTTTGCAATAAAAAATAAAATATGGTTCTAAGAGCGGTAAACGAGGAAAAAAAATTTTTTTTCTGGAAAAAACTCAAAATTTCCTTGCCTGGTAAAAAAAATAGCATGAAAAGATGCATCATGGAGATAACGAGTACAATGAAACAACCCATTTTTTTAAAGATATTCGCTATTTGTTTTTATCTGAAAATATGAGAAACCCCTTAAATGGAAATAAGGGTTTCTAATATTTGAAAATAAAAAGTCACCTTACTTTTTGAACAAACGTCGCTGAAATGTTTAAAAATATCAGTTTACCTCGGGTTTGAGCGGAACCGCACACGGACGCCACAGTACCGCTGTCGCATAAACAAATATTTGGTCTTATGCACCTGCCCTGATTTCCGCATCGCCTCGAACAAATAGCTGAAACAGTAAGGATATTAAATCCTCGTTAGTTAACCGAAATCGACGACTTGGACGATTTTGTTATTTCTTTTGGAAAAGTAGATAACCCTGACGAACTAAAATTTTTATCTTCACTTCTTGGTAGGCTTCGTTAAAAATACTTACGAATTACACAGAGACCCGTTTCCGGTTTCCTCGTCCAGCCCGGACAGCAGTAACTCTTGTATCTCGTTCGACAAACATTTGGTCTGAAAGATAAAAAAAAAATCGATCGTGCTCTGTAATAAAACATCTGCATGAAAATCTACGAGAATTGCAGGTTTGTTTATTTTTTTGGTGAGGCTTTTGACTGAAATATTTTTTCAACTATTTCTTCGACGTCCTTAAAAGAATTTTTGATATTTTCGCTCTCTTGTTCAGTCATGAGTTCGTTTTACAGCTGTTTTTTTTATTAATTAGTTTATTAATTTATTACATTAATTATTACAGCTGTATTTCATTAATTGATTTATCAAATTTATTATTTAATTTTTACTAGTTTTTTTCATTAGTTATTAACAATATAGATGCAATTTTTACGCGAACAATAAAAAAATTATAAAAATAATTTTTATTAATGATTGATATGCAACCACAACCACAACAACATAAGTTTGGTCAAGTTAGAAAAAATCGATTTTTTTCGCTTTCGGATAATGATTTAAATCATGTACGAGATTCGTTGAAAAAATAAGGTGACTTTTCAAATTTGGCCGGCTACGTACGTTTGATTTTCGATTTCTTTTGGCATACTTTGTAATGGCAACACGTGTTGCCATTACAACTCGATATAGTTTGAGAGGTTGCGCTACTGTAAAAATGTGAAAATCATGAATCATTGGTCGATTGAGGTATGAAAATTGGAAATTCGTGGTCGAACGTATGCTGCAGAAATCTTAAATTCAAGACAAATTTACAATTACAATTAATAGAATTGCCTGCCAAACTTTAAAAGCGTTTCTCTCTCATGTATGTTTTTTTCAAAAAGTCGTGCACGAAGTGTAGGTATGCAAAAATATCATTTTCTCGTATAGTACACCAAATCGGCTGACGATAATCAACGGTCCATCCAAAACGCCCTTCATGTTGAAATGTCTTTCATGAGAGAGTTCGTAACATTTTCAGCGAACAATATGTTTTTATGAAAATGTTTCTGTCATTTCACATGCGAATGGATGTTCAAACGGTATTTAAAATCTATGCAATTTCACCATTAAAAATCAGACCGATCCCCAATTTTTTCTTCCCAGTAGCCCAATCACATGAAAAAAAAACAGATTTTTTGTAAGTAATTATTCATCGGTTTAATAACAAAGTTTATTTCCAACGGTTGTTGATTCGTGACTGAACATGGAAATCGAAGCACGACCACACTTTTTATCAACATTTTGATAAAAAGATAACATTGATAACATTTTGGTACAGCAGTTTTCTCAGTAGCCATCACGACTGTTGATGGAAAAATGTTCGTGCCTTATTCCATGTTGACGAATTAACTGTTTGCATATAAAATGAAGAGTCCGGAACGTGCAGTTTCAAGAGTCAGATAAATGTCCAGAGCTGATGAAATGAAAGTTTCTTTTGACAAAGGCCTAATAACGGAAAAGATAAGTGGTGCACCGCGTTAATTTGTTTTCGAGATGCGACAGTCCGTGTTGAATCTTTTAGTGATAACTACCTGCGAAGCGATAGCTGGAAAAGCTTAAAAACCTTGTACCGACCATTCGAGCTCAGTCCTGATCGTACCACTACGTATGTACGCGACATCCGATTTAACGTCTTAATTCAATGATTTCTTATAAACTGAGTTATAAAAAAGACTTTAAGAACATAAACTAGCTTGGAAACCGCGGATGGTCTCGGCATCCTTACTTTGATGACCGAAGTATGATACTCGATCGTTTTTTCGCCTGTGCAAACATTTTTCGCAACGCATACACTTTTTAACAGTAATACGATATATTTTGGTCAAAATAACACCGCAATGAATTCCAACGTCACGAGCATGCAGCAGCAGCAGATCGACAAGTGAGTTTTTATATTCGATCCGGACATCGCTTTCCTTAAAGATTCAGCATTTCTTTCATTATGTTGATATTTTATACAATATGCGATTCTTCTATTCTGTTATGATAGAATATATCTTAGTATGGAAATAGGGGCTCGCGAAATGGGATATTCAGACACTCGTCCTTGGCACTTTCCGAAGACAGAAAACTGTCAAGTCCGTGCGATGGAATTTCTTCAATAATACACAAAGTTGATACAAATGCAATCCTAAATTTTTTCAGTCGAACTTTGAACTCCGTTTATTTGCATGCTGAGATTTATGATAATATGAACAACTGGGAAACGTGATTCTACCTGGGCACCTATAATTATATCTTCCTTTGAGGATCTCGACATACAGGGTGTTTGGCAGAACGTTGAACACGCAAAAATGGTGGATGGGTTGGTCATCTGCTACTTACTCAGCCCATATTTATTCGGCCCTGGCCCCTTGAATATTAAAAAAAAATTTGTTGTGCTTTCTTCTTCTAGTTTCACTACTTTCTTAACTTTAAAGTGTAATTTTTATGAAAAATGGGAAACCAGACAATAATTTTGTTTTCTTTTTTAATCTTTAATGTTAGCAGATTCTTACAAAATTATTACTCTGTTTAGATGTGAGATAGAAAAAAAGTTATGAGTCCCCAAACTTACAGAAAGTTGTAAAAAATAATTCAATCTTAATTTCAACTTGCATTTAAAAAAAAAACAAAAAGTGATTGAGAAGTTCCAATTCTAGCAAAATATCCCTAGTGTGTGACCTTTCTAATGCTATGTAATTTATTTATAAAAAAAACTTTAAGAGTGATTTGATAATTTTATCAAGTACATAAATATTCAGGGCCAAATAAATTTGGGCTGAGTAAGTTGCAGATGACCCATCCACCATTTTCGTATGTTCAACGTTTTGCCAAACACCCTGTATTTGCCACAAATACTATAGCCTAAGCTCACACCTTGACCTATGAACAACCTATGTGTTTTTCAATAAATTTCATTAAAATGGAGCGCCAAGGGATTTCACCAATGTGTTGTAACACATTTCCATTACAGGCAACGGCCACGGTGGAAGCGATGCACGGCTCTAAAACGCAGATTGATCGTAATTCTGCTTTCCGTGATTCTTTCATGTACAGCTCTCAGCATTGCTGTAGCTTTAATCGCAGACAAATCTGGCTCGGTTAATACCGTAGCCACAGGTTCGTACAAGATGCAATCTTCGTCAAAGTTCGGTCATTTATCGATCTTCCAAGCCCTATCTATATCACTATTCATTTTCGGTAAATAAAACACTTTGATTGAAATTGGGATTTGTATTCAGTTGTTTGTGAAGGACATTTTCGTAATAATTCATCAACTTTTCGAGTCAGCCGATTCGTATGCGGGCAAACGGACAATCCAGCCATTTGAAGGCCCGTCAAAAATGGTTAATCGTACATTGCCATTCAGAGATCATGACAAAGTTTGAATTTGTAATTGAAAATAATTTCACGGTATTCCTGAAACGAAAAGGCTAAATGTTTCCTCGTTGTTACGTTTCTCGTTGAGCAAATAACAATTCAAGATGTAGAAGCTTCCACTCAACCGTGTTGTTTTATCGAATTACGTAATCAACTGTCACAATTTATTTCCTCTTCACGATAAAGACTGGGATGTACCTAATTAGAACGTAACGGAAGGTTATTTATTTTGCTTTAGAGCCAAACGCCATTATTAGCTGAATGAGGCTACATTTATCGTCCTCGGTTACAGGCTCTTATTCTTTGTCCCAAAAACTGATAGAACGAATTCTCTATAAAGCTGGAATATGTTCGGCATATGAGAATAAATTCGACGGACCGTCTTCATTCCAGACCCACTAGAATCGACGTAATTACTTAACACGTCAACACTATTACCGGTTAAAAAGCGATTTTTTAAAACAAATTATTATTAGTACCAGTTCATTGAACGAGTACTAGTATTTCAAGTTGATTTTTTCCCAGTGATGATTATTTACAGGCGGTGTCCTTGTTAATTGAGTGGTGGTATTAATTGAGTCGAATACTTCAGAATCGATTCGGCAGGGTGAAAACAAACTCCTTGTTCAATTACCACTTTTATCGGTCACTCGGGGAAAAATGTCAACGAGTAAATCGTTTCTAATCGTCAGACAAATTATTTTGCAATGCTATCAATAGCCTCGCTGTTGAAATCGGATAGCAGGTTCTGCTGCGAAATCATTCGATCTTAGATATCGGGAAACTCTGAATTATACTTGTACACTGAACAAATTTTATGGGCCAAGGAAATGATGACTTGGCTGCTGCCCGATTCTGATAACTCCAAAGACCTGTAAAATAAATCATTATGAAGCAGATACATTATCGCCCAAAGCTGAAGCTTGTTTGCTGGGACCTTTGTGGCGTTCTCCAAATAGACAGACGAAAACCGCAGTATCAAACATTTCTAATGATGTTTGCGAAACCGATGCATGCAGGGAAGCTGGTACGTGGTATTAATCATATTTACCGTTAAAGGCATTCGAAAAGTTCTTTGCCAGTGATTTTTTTGGTCTTAATTCAGTGAGCAATCACGAGACGAACGTCGAGTCGATATTCGCAAAAACCTCTATTTTCAGCATCAATGATCCTGGAGAACGCGGATGATACCGTCGACCCGTGCGAAAATTTTTGTCGTTTTGCTTGCGGTGGGTTAATCAATTCAACTGCATTACCGAAGAATGCGGACAAAATAAATTATTCTAAGATCAATTGGACGAATGCACTGAAGCGACTCCGGTTGGCTTTCGAGGAGGACGGTCAACCCAACGAACTCCATTCAATCAGACAGTACAAGATCTTCTACAAATCTTGCATGAATACGCGTGAGTCTTAATATTTTGGCATTTGTATGATAATCATATTGATCGCTTGTTTGTGTTTGTTTGGGTTTAAAAAAGTAAAATCATAATCTGTTAGGGGAGATAATTACGACATTTTAACTCAGCCCTATTGCTTGAAAGGACATTCGCAAAGATTATTCCTCATGCGCGTTTCAGTAAAGTTTTACAGTGTAATCTGTAGTGAAAGAAATCAGAATTAATAAAAAGCCATACGCTTAATTAATTATGATTAATCATAAGTATGATTTTATTAATTTTTATCAACGATGGTAAAGTTCTTCGCCGAAATGTGTGCATGAAAGTCAATTGTCGTAACGTTACTGGGTGCTTTATGTATCATTTGCGAGAACTATTACTCAAATAAAATTTTTCATGTTTTATTCATAAATAAAATATCTATACAGGTGCAATCGAGAATAGAGGTTTGTCGCCCCTTCGTACAGCTTTGAGAAAACTGGGTGGATGGCCAGCCGTCGATGGTGACTCGTGGAATGAAACGAACTTTGATTGGAGCAGCTTGTACTCCAAACTTATTAAGGAAGGCTACAAGGAAACAAATATATTTCCCATACAGAGTTCTGAGAATGGTATCGATATCGAGGTATGCCTAAGTTTATCGTAACCAAATTATAATTCAATGAAACAAGTACCTACCTAATGGATCGGTTTTAAGACATTGATCGCAATTTAATGCCCAGCCCCTAGGCTTACACCTGGGATTTCACCGTAGATCTCTGGCAAAAGGTTCGAGTGACAAAGCTGTCAAGGCTTATTTCGATGATATGGTGGAAATTGCTACAATGCTCGGTGCTGATAAACCCCACGCTCAGAAAGAACTCAATGCTTCATTAGCATTCGAAATAGAATTGGCAAGGGTACGTAGCCTTTACTTACATAGGAATGAAATAACAACGGTAATTGCCACAGTGAAACATTAATCGTAATAGTCAAATATGCGAATTGATAATGTTTTACTATACGCGTGCAGACTTTCGAATATCTAGTATATGTAGTTTTTTTTTAATCATAACAAACCCATGTTCTGTGTGTGATGTAAATATGTAACGTACTCAATTTCACCATTCTTTCTGAAAATTTCGAAATTCGAATTATCGAAGCGCATATGTTTAAATAATTGGGAAAATTGAGAGTACCAGACTTTTATGGAAAACAGTTTAACTGACCGGGCTATAGGATATAAAATGCTCATTGAGATCACAGTCTTTCGAGCAATACGAATTTATTGCTAAAATTTGTACATGAATAACCGATAATTCAATGTTTGATCCAGGGTAAACAATACTTTTTTGTTCTCTGATAGATTGAGCGTCAATGGAATGTAGGTTACCAGATTGACTTGACGCAGGAAACGCCATTCAGTAACGGGAGCCAAGTTAATGAAACATTGATCCGAATGTTCAAACCGTTGCTTCCAGTCAAGACAGGCAAAAGTGAAATCTCCTACAGCGATCCTTACACATCAGACGTCATATCGTTAATGAACAAGGCGCCAAAGAGAACATTGGCAAATTTTTTAATGTGGCGCGTTGTGTCGCTATCTCTGCCGTTTCTGGGCGAGAGCATGAACAAAAAGTACAAAGATCGCGTGAACAGCATAACTAAAGTTATGTGGAATCCGTCAAGATGGGAGGAATGTCTTGAAATGCTTTTTCAAAACAATCCAATCATTGTCGGCTTTATATACGAAAAGAAATATGTATTGGAAAATCGTACCGGAATGATCGAGAACTTAAAAGCCGAGTTCGAGAAAGAGAAGAAAAATGTGGGTCCATATTTATTAATTGTTTTTTTTTCAGTGACTAATGACGTAATTGGTTATAATGAAAACATCAGAAAAACTGCAAATCTGTTAAATTTTTTTGTCATTTGATTATTTCTTTTTTGCTGTTTTTGTTCACTGAACCCTTTCATATAACAACAATAATCGACATTTTAGCTAATACTGCGGATGGAGTAATACTGCATTCTCGACACTTTTGTTTAATTAATTATTTCATGGTATAAAACATTCAGGGTTATGGGCTGACCGACGCTTTTTGGTGGATGGTGATGGATTATGCCGATGATGAGATAACAGACTATGATATATCCTATGAAAAGATTTTGCATGGTGAGAAAATAAAGGCGATATACAAAAATATTTCATTTTCTGAGGACGAATATTTCGAGAACTATTTGAAGGCTACGCGGGTTCTTCCCGACTTTTGTGACGAAATAAGGAATAGACTTCAGAATACCTGGTTGTACGACTGGCCAGCTGATACATTGACTTCTATAAGCCGGATGATTAAGCGTAAGAAATCGGCTATCGCTTCGGAGAATTCATTTTTCAGAAAGCATAAAATAACAAAATACGAATGAACATTTCAATTTACATTACAGATTCCAACTCCCGCCTGTACGAACTTATACAGCGCGCATATAATAGACCGAACTACATGAACTACGCTACTTCCGGATTCGCGATATTTGATCATATCATACCGTATAACATCGAGCCACCGCGGTGCTTCATTGATCAGTATAGCAACTTTACGCATGAAAAATTCGGTCTCGAGGTAAGCTCTTTTCTATATCATTTTTCTTCACAGTTTTAACCACATTTTTCCGTTTCAACTTGATTAAAATCAATTTGCCTCAAGTTTTCATCACTTTCCCTAACAATCGATCACATATACTTTTGATTGTTCTTTCTGACAGGTAACTAATTTCCGTGTATATAGAAGGAATTTTATTGATAGCCTAAGCATCAAAATAGCATACAGCGCATACAACAATTGGGTCGCAACGAATGGAAAAGAAAAGAAACTGCCTGGAATCGACAGAACGCCGATGCAGTTGTTCTGGATAAGCTACGCAAACCAATTCTGCGAGTTGTATACATCGGAATATTTTCGCTATTCTGTTCCGCCCAATAGTGAAATCTTTTCGGAGTTTCGAGTTCTTGGACCGTTAACAAATATGCCAGAATTTGCGAGAGATTTCACGTGCCCTGTGGGTTCAAAAATGAATCCCGAGAAAAAATGTTCCTACTTGTAAGTCGTCGAATGCGCTTGTCAACGATAACGCACGCTTTTTAAGGCATTCCTATCACATACGAATAATGTCTAAGTTAACGATCAATGAACAAGGAACAAAAGGCATTTTCCTCCCGAACATAGGGTTTTTTATATCGAGTCGAATCGATCAAATTTACTATAGTGTGTAATCTACATTTGCCTTTTTCGGGAGAGTACTGGGGCTTTCATTTATCACAAATGTAATTGAAAATACATAGGCTTTGATGCACTCTTTCTTTGCAATAGGTTACTTCTTTTTTAATAAGTTGCCGGCACTTTTTAGGATTTTCGTCTGGGCAATTTGGCGAGTGATCTTTTGGTAAAAACATCTTCCGGGTGATCGGACCTATAGAATAGTGAAAGTGAATATTAAGGGGACACATACCCCTGGAACTTAAAAAATATCTTTTTTTTTTCATCGTATTTCAATTCTAGATCGTTTTAAGAATATTAAAAAATCTAATAATAAATGTACTTAAATGCTGCGTTTAGTTCTTCGGTTGTCTACAAAATCCGAGTTTCCTCGACCCCGCTGTCGACTACAGATACCTTTGTGAAGTTCAAGATTATTTTGTCAATCAATATCTGAAACAATGTTAAAACGACGTTCCCTCGATCGGAAAGGATCGTGATTATAATAAAGTCCTTGATGCAAACATTTTTTAAGTTACTCCAAAGTGTAGGTACTCGAGGAATAAAAAAATTGTAGAAATTGCAAGTTGCGTCGGTATATGTACACGTAGCGACGGAGCAATTTGTTTAATTTACTTTTTGAAATTATTCATCACACGAGTTACGTGCATTTTTAAACAGTTTTTTTTTTTTAATCGCACACAAAACTTTGTTTCAGTCGACTTTTTCATTTGAAAGAAAATCCCTCCATCGGACTATAAATCGTACATTATATAACAAGATTTAGTTTGTTTTTTATGGATATTGAGGATGTATGATATTGAGGTATATGATATTGAGGATTGAGGATATATGATATTGAGCGATAATCAACGTATTGTTGATTATCACACTTTCGAAGATTCTTCATTTGCAAATAAATGTCTTATCGACTATTCAATTATTCAACGTATCCCTTCGAAATGACTTTTTTCTTATAACGAAAATTTGCAATTCGTCGAAGAAAAGTGATCTACCAGTTCACCAGTCTTTTCAGTCTCGTTCACTGATGGACCACTTCGCGCCTCTGTGGCATTCCATTTTTTTATCGGAACGTCACGATTGATCTCGCGCGTGTTCCATTTCCGTCATAACGAAGCAAGGCGGAAATTTCATTTTCGTTGAGTGGAGTATAGCGCGCGGTTACGTGGTGTCATACGAGCGTGATGGTGCAAAAACCATGGAAAAAGAGACGATGGGAGAAAAAAAAGATAAAAATAAAAGATCCACGGTTGTGTGCCACCTCCCGAACAAGGAGGCCATTCACTCGTTGCTCCATAATTAACGTCAGCTGCTAAGCCTTACTCTTTTAAGTACATCCACTTACGCACCATGGCGCCGTGTACCTCATTCGTGTATACATATATATATCGAAACGTTTCGCGGCGCCTTGTGCACGCATATCCGCGTTTCTTGCGTGTTATCCGGGCGTTGAGAGTTTCGAGAAAAAAAAAAACGAAACGTAAGCCTCAAAGGAATCAAACGATGACCGCGTTAACGCGATAAAGTTGTATTCGATATGCGCGAAACAACTTCCCCATCGTGCTATCCGTGCTCTATCGAATAATCAATTCCATGGAATTGAGTATATTATAAAAATTACGTCACCGATTAATTTACGATAATTGATCCATTGGATTGATTTCCGACGATTAATTCGTTGGCATAATTTCCAATAATCGATCCGTTGGATTAATCTTTAATAACTATTGAAAAATATTGGAATTGAAGAATTATTTTTCATTCGAATTAGGTGCAATAAATTAAACACTTGTTATTCGCAAGAATAATGTTTTTCGTTTGATTTGTCGAATTTTAAAAATGTGCCATGGAAAATTGGTTTCCAATAGATTAATTATTGGAAATTAAGTATCCTGGACTGTATCCGAGGGGGATTACTTTGAAGGTGACAAAATAGATATTTATTTATTAATGAATACCTACTTCGTCCATTTATTTATTAAATATTTATTTTGTCTAATATTTATTCATCGATATTAGGCAAACAAAATAAACAATTAATTAATATTTATATTAAACAAAATAAACATTAACTCAATATTTATTTTGTCTAATATTTATTCATCAATATATATTCAGCTAATTAATGAATAAATAAATATTTTTCGAGAAAAATAAAAAGTCACCTTGTTTTTTGAACAAACATCGTATACCCGAGTCCGTAGGTGAGGGGTGAGAGATACGCGTGATTGTGTTGGAATCGCGAACTGATATTAAAAACCCACGAATAAGCTCCGCGTAGTGTCATTAGGCAATATCACTCGCGTTCAAACAATGGACGCTATACATATGTCTATCATCAACTGCGATGTACTTAAATACATCAGAGTATCATCTACATATATATATATATGCATTTATCTATCCGTATACTCGCGGTGCTGTAATATGATTATTGCGTAATGAGGCCATTCCACGGATGCCCAAGAATGAACAATGGTCACGCTGATTAATTTATCCGTTTCTCTGTATGCGTGTCAAAGATCGCGATTTGAAAAAATCCTCGGGCTGACGATGATGACGTTTTATCGAACTATCGCGGTTTTTTTTTTAAATTATTTTTAGTTCGACGACTATTATTCGTTCGGCCCAATGAAATCGCTACAAGGATGAATAATTCGCTTTTCAATTGATTCAACATAATCGTGCTCTGGTGGAATTCTTCGTCGTTGGTTCGCCGCTTTGATAATTCATTGAGCGTACACGCATAGACAAAAGTAAGAATTGATCAGCATCGATTGGTGATAACGATTCGATTAAAAATATTAACAATTTTTCGGGACGTCGAAGTTCAGATGGGTAGGTATTGATTTCGTATATAATTGAAGCTACGGCGATCGATTGTCGTATGTCGCGGGAAAAGTTATAAAAAATTGAAAAAATCTTTGTTTTTTTTTTCAAAGTATCCTGTACAAAATTGAAAAAAATCCTTCTGTTTTTTTTTCACAGTATCGTATACAAAATTGAAAAGAAATCGTTTAGGTTTTTTTTTCATAATACCCGTATCAAAAATCGAAAAAAATTGTTTACATTTTTTTTTAAATATCCGTATAAAACATTGAAAAAAAAATCGTTCATCTTGTCTTTTTTCAAAGCACCCGTATAAGAAATGAAAAAAATCGTTCAAGAATTATACGAGTATTTAAAAATACCCGTATCAAAAATTAAAAAAAAATCCTTTTGGTTTTTTGAAATATCCATATAAAAAATTGAAAAAAAATACTTTTGGTTTTTTGAAATACCCGTATAGAAAATTGAAAAACGATTTAAAGTTTGTTTTCAAAATAGCTCGAAAATTGATAGTATATAAATATTCCTTTAATTTAACAAAAGTTTCATTTGTTTACATTTGACGGAAAAAAAAGTTGCAAGCCTGAAACCCAATGGTATTCCAAATGACCTTTCTTTTCTCTACCGGTTGACTCCGACGTGTCCACTTGACACGTCCAGTTCGGCCCTATTGATTTCTCTGTTTAACATTTATCGTTCGAAGTTTACAATGGTGGGGAAGTGCAGGGGTGTTGCGAAACAAAGTTAAATGGCTTTATTATCGGAATTTCGGTTCGATCAGATCGGAGCGGTGCGAGAGCTGATTTTTTGGCCGATTACGTGTTTTTATACATACGCCGTATTATTGGGTAGTAATTTTAACACCCGCAATCGGTCCCATCCCCTAGCCTCGATAATTCTAGTTATGACGAGCCTTAAGGCCATTTTGGCTCAACAAGCTCATCGCTGAACAGCTCTCTATGCTCCATACCATTTTTCCTAATGTTACCATTACTCAGGTGAAACGGGATTTATTATATGCCGAAAAATCGATACCTTCCTTTCAAACAAAAGTTCGCTCGGTTGAACGAACGTTCTCATTATTTAAACAACGCCCGAGAACAATGCTCGACGAAACGCCGAAAAACTCATGAATGTTGATAAAACATTGTTATTTTGTAATTTTAGTTCACTCGAACTCAAATTAAATTGGAATATTGAAATATCGAATATTCAAATGAAATTTAAGTATTAATATTAGAATGTATATTAATATTAATTTTTTATTCGTTCAATTTCAATAATATTAAAATCAATATCAATAAGACGGAATTTTAATCAACTTTGTTGCGTTTATCTCGAAACTGTATTTTTTCAAAACAGAACAAACGATTTTCACGAAATTTGGTTTACGTCCACTTATTCAGTATAATAATTAGTTTCGGAAGATTCTTTTAATTCCAAATTTTTTTCAATCAATCATTAACAATAAAAAGATTTTCCTCGATAAATGTCCTTAAAAAAAAACTTTTCCAACGATTGTAAAAAAAAGTTCGTTCAACGCATTATCGTTAAATCGAGCTTTTTAACATTTCACGAACCGCAATAATATCGTAAAAAATTAATTTTACTTAAATAAGCCTGATTTTTTATCTCGTCACAGTAGCCTAATCCTTTAACTCATTTATTCAAAGCCCGCGAAGATTCTGTACTCCGACAAACTTAAAGAACCAACGAACGATTTGGACGAGGCGATTTCGTGCATCAACGAATTCACCCGTTACAATGCAATGGTTACGCTTCATTGCAAAGATTGAAAATGCATTCGAGGCGTGATAAATGATCGGCTGATATACTGTGGGGCCTCGATTGCCTCAACGAGCGGCAAGAGCCAACCAAGAACCAACCGCAGAATCCCTGATTATTAATACCGAAAATTCAATGTTCGCGAATGGTATCTTAATCTTGAAACTCCGACAAACACGTCTGAGTCACAATCAATATTCGATTATGGTGGGACCACTCGAATTGCTGTTTCGATCAATATATATATATATATATATAAGAGACATACATGTGACATTCTTGTGCGTGATAAATTGTCCAGTCATGGACCGTTTGACATTCGTGACAAGCACAGCGTGAGGTCTTTCAAGTTTGCTCGACGTCGAGCCGCCCCTCATTTTCTTTTTATTTCAACAATGATAATAACAGTAAAATATTAAAGCGAATTAAAGCCATTGTCGTATGACGATGGTAAAATAACGATGACAATTTTTGGCAGTGCATAGATGGCAAGGAGCAATGCATCATTATAGGTGATATGGTCGTACACGAATTTTAATACAAAAGTTATCCTGGTTTTATTGTCGTTTCGTTTCATTCATTTTTTTTCTTGTTTTTCGATACAGGAGAATCGACGAAACAAGTTGAAATTGGTGCTGTCGGGAAAAAAAAAATTCGGAGTGAAATAAAAAAAAATATATTTAAAAAAACGTGAGTTTGTTATTTTTTGTTGTTTATTTATTAGTCAAAAACATAATTAGTTTGCACCTAAGTACGTAAAGTGAAAACTGCGAATCGTCTTAACAACCCAGCTCACACTTATTTATAAAAGTAACTAAATGATAATTACATAGTTTAGTGACTTATCCTAAAAATGCCTTTCGATTGCTTTTTCTCGATTTATTGCTTTTTTTCCGTTATGCAAATAATGTGGCATTACACGGTTTTCAGATTCTAGATTCGTTTACAAAAAAAAACCACGTTTCAAAGGATGGTAAACATTTTCGAATTCACAACTTTTTCTTAATTGTTATTTTGTAAGCAATTATTAATTGCTTAAAAGTTCGATAAAAATCTATTTTATCGTTACATTAAAAAAAAACGTCACCAAGTAAACAGATTATTATCCTACAAAATAAATAATAATTATTCCAACTATAAATAAAGTAACGCTATATAATTGATACGGTAAATTGCATTCGAAATCGCGCGTTCGAGCTTCGCTTGAACTCGGACGAATCTAATAGCAGTCTAACAAGTGCGTAACATCCGTTCTCGTACTTTTTCGCTTGTATATGCGCCTGCGGATGTCCCGGATGGGTTGGATGATGGAGCTTTTCTTTTTTTCCACTTGCAGGAGGAACCACTTAGGGAAACCTAAATCAGCTAATTAGAAACGCTAATTTCTCGTCTTAAGCAAATTGGGTTAAACGGCCTGCGCGCGGTTGCGCAATCATCGCGAAAGGGAACCCAATATATGTATATATATATTTCCTGTGAGGAAGGAATTTTTATGCGACTGTTCTTTATATACTGAGTCTCGCCTCCGAGCAGAGCTATATTCGCATCGACGCTCATCTTCACCGCGGAATGCTCGTGATCTCGAAGCTCGTGCGGTGGGAAGTAAAGATGAGAAGAAAAGGGGCGGATGAGCGGAGGAGAAAAAAAAGAGGGGGGGGGGAGAAAAAAAAGAATGGTTACCCTTAAAAGCTTAAGTCATCGCTAATCGCTTGAAGTCTCGGCAAAAATGTGTCACGTGGGTGAGTATAATCGTTCAACCTCGTAATTTATCGTTCGGCTTTTTTTTCGTAAAAATAAACAAACGGCAAAAAAAAATCATGGAAGGTTGTGAGAATTTTTTTTAGTCGATGATTATGACCGAATATGATTGCGTGTGAGAGGATTTTTTTTCCAGATGCTTTTATATATACACGCAGATTCATTCGCGTCGACGGATATTTAATTAAATTTACTGCGGAAGTCGTACACATTTGGTTTTTATCGGAGACATTTTTTTAAACTGACGTAGGTATCAATGGGACGTGATACAGTTTATGTCTTGTCTCAACGTGTGTGTTTGGGTTTGTTTGGGTTTGTGTGTGGAAAATTGCACGAATAAACTTTAGTAGAACGATTTCAAGGGCACACGATACTTGTATCATTTCCCTATCACGCTTTCCTCGAAATTGCACTCAGGGATTTAATTATAGTTGCGTCGATGAGTCTTGAATTTTTACGATTATCCAATTAAAGTTTTGTTGGGTGGATCGGTTGGGTAAAAAGTTCATTTAAAATGGGAGAATCTTTGAGTCGTAACCCTCGGTTATATCATTTTTACAGCACACTTTTATCCTTAAAAATGTATTAATTAAATCATTAATTAAAATTAATAAGTTTTCATTTTTATTTTCTACTTTCGATAATAGTTCAAGGTTATTCGAGTTAGCTTAACTAATGTTCTATCAGTCACTGTAAACTCGTTCCAATTTGCCTATAAAAATATTTGTCTATTTTTAATTTTCACCAATTACTCCGAAACTCGATTTACATTTTTTCAAAAAACAAAAACATATTCTCCAATTTAAAAAAACGCGTTCTAAATGTAACCCAAACAAATACTAATCGAGTTTACCTTTAATCTGCAAATTGCCGTTGCATCCGTTCGACCTTCGTTGTCAATTTGAGTTTCCTCCAACGGAAACGAATCGTGTTTTTTTTTTGTCTTCTCTAATTTTTTGTTCATTTTCATTTTCACAATGTGTTCCAATCTTTCAATTGAAAGATGAACAATAAAATAAAGGAAACCACACGTTACGCGGACCGATGTTATTTCGGTTTGAGTTTAAGGTCAATCACTCAAATTGGATAAACTTGAAATTGCGGCAACGTTTCCCATTAATTGTCTTTTTGTCCAGTTAACTTTTCTCTGTGTCGTTCTATCTTTTGTCTAGAAGCAGAGCTGCACCGGTGAATCGTTTTTCGTTGCTAATTGTATAAACCCCCTCCCCTTCCCCCCTCGTAACATTTCAGTATATTATCGGGTAATTTCAAATCGTAACTATGATCTTAACGTATAATTGTGGTAGCGAGTCGAGACGCGTATCTGGATTCTCGGGCGGGATTTGATCTTGACTAATACAGGGAATAAGCGACTGATTTATATATTCCGAGCGATCTCGCGGGCGTCGTCGAGGCGATGATTGTTAGACGAGAAGGAATTTCGTACATCCTCGAATTAGAGTGACAATGGGATGCTCATCGGGCATCATCTCGTACGATTTCATCAAAAACGCGCGTCCAACATCGTAATCGGTGGAACGATCTTAATTCTTGCGCGGTTGCCTCGGAGCTAATGTGTAGTTAACGCGAGCTGAGGGAAAGAAGAAAAAGAAGAAAAAATATATATATATCTTTGAGCTCTCGAGAATTTTCTCGTTTAATCTTCTTCCCGAACTATTCTCGTCCGGAAGAAAACGATCGTCGAATAGACCCTAGATAGCGTCCATGGGAAGAAAAAAGAAAACCGTATTCACGGTCGGTAGAAAGCGCCGAGGAAAATTGACGGAAATTTGAAACCCGAATTTACGAGGGTCCAATAAATCTCGTCTCGTTCGTAAACCCTTTTTCTTTTCGTCCTACGAACGATAACGCAGTTTATCTTCGCGAGATAATTTTTTTTCTTTCTTTTTTCTTATTTCTTTTTTTTTTTCTTTTTTTTTCGTGCTACGAACGATACCGACCAACTCGATACACAGAGGGTCCTCGAAACACAAGTGTGAATGATCGATGCACTTTAATCCACGAGAAAAACGAAAAAGAAAATCTTTCACTGCTGAAATTTATTTTTAACGATATCCCGGATTTTGTTTTCATTAGAAACAGCTTTTCGCCACTGGAATATATTTATTTATTCAATCGTTTTTTATATCCGGAATTTATTTTTTCGTCGAATTGTTTCTTATCGCTGAAAAATATTTTTTACGAAATTTGTGATACTTCGGTGCAATCGTCGTTGCTACGAAGACTCGCAGTATCGTTCGGTCCATCCGCTCGAATTTTTCATATCTGATATATAAATTTTTAATTACAAACATTTTATGTTAACTTTACACATGAAAAATTAAAATTTCATACTTGGAAGTGGAAAATTAACATTCAAAACGAAAAATGTTACACATTAATTTAAAAAATGCAAAGTCAACGTGGAAATTGTTTTTCTTTTTATTGTTAAACGTTTTCCACTTTCAGTGACCCAGAATTTTAATATTTTTTATAACGAACCTTTTCAATAATAGAAAATGAAAATTTCGAAAAATTAAACTAGCTATACAAAGGCTAAACACGTACGAGACGATCCAGTCTGGTGAATTCACGATTTCCTCATTTTGGACCAAATTTGGACGAACGCGCGATTTTCAAAAAATGTCCCATTGGGCAATTTGACAAAAGCCCTCGATGGGTCGTGTCCATTCGAACAGGAATTGACGTACGCGTATACGAGGCTGCGCGAGTAGCCAAGTGTATTTAGACGCGAGTCGACGAACCGCGCGATTTCTACTTACGCATCGCTCGTATACATAAAAGAGTTTTTCCCGACGTTTCCTGCAGCTTTCCTCAAACTCGATCCTTCTTCTCCCTAGCTCTCTGCAATTTCAGGCGAAGCACGGAGGAAAAAAGGGACGAGGACTACGCGAAGAAATGCTATTCGAAAACAAAAATAAAAACAAAAAAAAACAAAAACAGAAAAACGAAAAAAAAAGAATTGAAAAAAAAAAAGAAACGGTACTCGAGGCACACCATCCGATTATTATAAGTGGCTACTTATTCATGGGCAAATAATGCTAATTATGACCGAGTCGTTCTCTCCCTCTCCACGCCTATCACGGAAGATGATAAGAACAAATCGGAGATCTCGCATCGACAGGTTTCCTCATTTTTTTCGACGTATGGGAACAGCCGTCTCGTTTCGCAATTTCCAACAGGGTACGTAATAAAACGTTTTCATCTCGGAATATCAGGGACACTGATCCACTTCGATATATATACGTAAACGAAACACTTGTGGAAGAGACTCGCGGAGAACTCGCGTGGCCACACGCACACCTTCTTCCACGTGTCTTTCATTATTTATCCCCCCAGAGATGCATTTCTATTTCATCGAGGGTCATGATCATTTTTACTCTCCGGCAGAAAGACGCTCGTCAAACTCCGACCCTTTTTTTTGTGTGGTTTTTTCTTTTTTTTTTGTGGCTAATATCTACGTCACGGTGATCACACGAGGAACAGAGCTGAGATTCTTATGAACAACGATGTCGTGTTATGAAATTTTACTTTCATTTTTTGGGGTTTTTCGTGAAAATTGTGGTTTTAGAGAACATTCTGATTTTAGTGAAAATTTGGATTTTAGTGAAAATTTGGATTTTAGTGAAAATTTGGATTTTAGTGAAAATTTGGATTTTAGTGAAAATTTGGATTTTAGTGAAAATTTGGATTTTAGAGAAAATTTGGATTTCAGTGAAAATGTAGATTTTAGTGAAAATCCTGATTTTAGTGAAAATCCTGATTTTAGTGAAAATCCTGATTTTAGTGAAAATCCTGATTTTAGTAAAAATCCGGATTTTAGTAAAAATCCTGATTTTAGTAAAAATCCTGATTTTAGTAAAAATCCTGATTTTAGTAAAAATCCTGATTTTAGTAAAAATCCTGATTTTAGTTAAAAAGCCTGATTTTAGTAAAAATTCTAACTTCCGTGAAAAACTTGAGTTTTATGAAAACGCTGACTTGTGTGAAAATTCCGACTTTTGTGGACATTTTGAATTTCGTGAAAATTTTGACATTCGTGAAAATTTCAAATTTTATCGAAGAATTTGACTTTCGTCGAAAATTCTGACTTTCGTATTTCGAATAGTTTTTGTCTGATCGTCGCGCGCAAACGTACACGAGAAACGCGTCTGGCGCGTTTAGTTTTGTAACCACATCGGTATGTCCACCCACGCACAATGAGGGGGTATCGTCAATCGTATCTCGTTCGGCAGATCGTACGCCCAGGAGCTTTTATTTCCGTGCCAATAATTCACAGACGCGCGCGTCGCGGCGCACCTAAGTTTACCCTCATTAATGTTACTTCCGGTGCGCGCGGTGCGTCTATCACAAAAAAGAAAGAAAAGAAAGAAAAATACGCGAAACAATCGAGCTTTGACCACGTAACGATCACGTGAAATCAACCAGCGTCATCGTCCTCGAAATTCACGGACGATCAAACCTCCTTTTTTTTGTGCAAGTTACACTTGCTTTTATTAAATTTGATTTTTCCGACATGCAAAATGGAAAATCGATATCTCACCCATTTTCATAAAAAGTATCCATAAAACTTTCAATTATTCGTATAAAAAATCTATTGAAGGCTAAAACGTATATTTTTTAAAAAATTTACGTGAAAAAATATTTTTAAGAAACAAGCTTTTATCTAATGTTCCAAAGAGAGGCAAATAACTTTTTTCATCAAGTTACCTATGTGTGTCTACGTAGGTCTGTATAAATTTACTATAGTATAAATAAAAGCCTGGGGCGTTCGACATTTAACCAAATAATCGTCAATTAAAATAAATCCATCAACGTATAAACTGTATTTAATAAACAATAAAACAACATAAAATTTCTGAAATAAAAATCCTAAAACTGACAATAATTTGACTAATTATTATTTTGCCAAATGAAACGCGTTGAAAAAAAAACTGAATTGATCAAATTGATCAAACGTAGGGTTGAAACCCCCAAGTTTTTAATTATGATTACATATTTGGTGAAAAAAAAACATGTCCTCTAATTTTTTAGCTTACATTTAATAAATGGCTTGTTGTTGTTGTTTTTACAAATTTGTCATCTACGAATTAAATTGAAAGTTATTAAAATTTTATTAAGTTATTAAAAAATTAAATTGTTTACGTCAAACACGATACTTTCGGAATGTTTTTTAAAGAAAAAAAAGACGAGAGTTTTGTTTTATTTGTCGAGATTGTTGTTTTTGTCAACAAAAAGCGAGCTTTAGTAAAAATTGGATCAGGCAAGGTAGTTTCGTGATGCGAGTGATGCTTGGTTTATCGGAGAGATTTGGATGACTTACCCGGCTGGTGGATTGGATTGCAAACTGTTGTCGATGTCTTGAGTCGGTATTCCGGGCGTGTAGCGCTCACCGGAAGGGCTTTCCTGGCGAGTGAGATTGGCGAATAGAACGAGGGCTGTCGCGGACAAGAGAACGCTCGGCTTCATCTTGTTTGGGTTTGTTTGTTTTTTTAAAAAGCTTCTTGGACTTTCGAAAAACGTAAAGTCCGATTTGTAGCGTTCGCCGGCATTCGTCAATTGGAATGATGACCAGCCATTTGATCTGGTATCACCGAAACTCCACCGATTAATCAAGCCAGGTTTCTTCTCAGCGATGAAGAATTCTGGATTCCCGAATCACACGTACATTGGACTGTACTGGTAAAAACGAATTTTCAATTCCCGATTATCGAAAGCTGATACCGATAAGCGAGAAAAACGTTCGGAAAAATCGATCTCAAAAGTATTTCGTTGAATCGTCGCGGAGGGGAAAAAGAGTGCGAAATAAAGAGCGAAATAAAGACAGGGGAGATAAAAACGTGATGCGCGTGCCCCGGGTGTGTTGGCGTTCCGGAAGTAACGAAGAAGTGCGAAACGATATAAAGCCTATCACCGCTGAGTGGATTGTATAAATAAATGTTATCTTCTGACAAATGCCTCTAAATTAATGATTCTAAGCTACACTACCGCTCAAAAGTATTTCGTCACTCAGTAAAATACATTTTGTAAAAGTTTTATTGAATTAAACTACTTCATGATTATTTTAACTGTTTATTGGTAAGTTTTAGACATTACAGTAATACAGTTTTTTAATTTTGAACTCATCTGTGTATCCGACAATAACACTATTTAGGTCTTATGACCAGGAGTCGGCAAATAATAACAAGGTGTTTACGATTTTACTGTAGATAAGTATTTTGTAGTAAAAGATAATCAATGAAACCTAATAAATTGTTTTTTGTTTTGTTTGGGTTTGTTTGGGATTGGGTTACCGTAGATAAGTATCTTGTAGTAAAAGACAATCAATGAAACCTAATAAATTGTTTTTTTTTTGGAAAATATTGTTTGTAACTTGAATAAAGTGCAGGTGGACAAATACTTTTGAGCGATAGTGTACTTCGCGCAGCATTGGCCCCTTGCGCATCCTCTCTCATAATTATTTGCAAATCTCCTTACTTTTGTTCGATTTTGTGTTACATTCGATTGACACTCTTGGATGGAATCTTTCGATATCGTAATTCGGAGTGACAAACGCATACGCCTGGATTTCGACGAGAGTGCTCCATGAGATATTCAATTGAAAAGTATTTCAATTACGAAAGTACTTCGTGAGATATTCAATTACAAAGTATTTCAAGTACAAAAGTATAGCATTGAACATTGAAAAATTCAATTACAAGAGTACTTTATGAGATATTCAATTACAGAGTATTAAAAGTGCAAAAATATTGCATGAAACATACGGAAATTCAATTACTAAAGTACTTCGTGAGTTATTCAATTACCAAGTATTTCAAGTACAAAAGTATGGAATTGAAATT
>JAPYZJ010000167.1:0-62744 GCA_030522765.1 Ophioninae sp. B BG-2022a
TCTCTTCGTTATGATTTTTTCTTCAAAATGCTTTTTTAATCATTAAAATCCGATGATTTTTCGATTTTTGGCAGAATTTCAAAGTTGGACCATCGATTTCTGCTAATTTTTCCATACATACCCCTTTGCCTCGATTTTTGCCGTTTTTCAAGTGGACTTTCCGGGAAAACTATACGAGGTATCGATACGAATCCAACGCCATTATTTAAGTCAGGCAAAAACCTTTTCCAAACACACCGAATAAAACTCCATAGCTAATAAGAAGCTCACCCTACGACCCTTTGAAATGTCATTATTTTTTAGATTCCAGAAAAGTGGCCGGGACAGTCGAAAAATATTTTTCCCATTTTTTAACTTTTAAAAGGGTCTATTAAATCAAAAATTTTCCGCTGATTACGAATATGCCCGAGTTTTTGCCGAAAGTGCAAAATTAGACTGGGAAAATGTGAAAAATTTTTCTAGAATATATTTTTTCGACATTTTTCCCTAGAAATGGAGAGTTCAAGACGAATCAAATTGTGGATTTGTCTTCAAGGTATGTATGCGAAATGAATAACTAGAGCTTTTTGACAATTGGCACAACGCATCTGTTTTCCCTAGGGGTGTATCGTAACCTTGATTAAACGATGCGCGCTTCTCGACAATCACCACGGCTGGGATCCCCGCATTTGAGTACTTATAGTTCCGACTAACTCTTCCGTCAGTTCGAATTTCCGATTACCACGAGTGAAGAGATCGAACGTCGAACATCATATTTCCGTCAACATTCATCACTGGTATGTTAACGATGTTTGGGTTCGTTTGGGTTTGAACGTCATTTACGTTCGATAAAACTGGCTGATATTTCGATTTCCCTCTGCATCATATTTTATTTAATTTTCATCACTGGTATTAGTTAAAAATGTTTGGGTTTGTTTGGGTTTAAACCTCATTTACGTTCGATGAAACTGGCTGATATTTCGATTTCCCTCTGCATCATATTTTCGTCAACTTTCATCACTGGTATTAGTTAACGATGTTTGGGTTTGTTTGGGTTAGCTATTGATATTAATGGTTAAATGGTACCAAACCCATGAAAAGCCCTTAAATCCCATGTACCTTATACAGGGTGTCCCTGTATCCCTGAATTATTATTCAACCTCCAACCACAAAGGCTGATACAGCCGCAAAGGTCTCGCAAGATACTCGCTTTCTGCCGTGTGAAAATGGAACACTTCTTAGCTACTGTCGCTTAATCGAACTATCGATGCGTTATGCTGCTGTGAAAAAAAAATATAAAAAAATCATTCGTTACTCGAGACAACTGAAATTGAAGAGAAAGGTCCGACGTATTGTGCAATAATCGCAAACTGAAAGTAAACTTGTGGTTACAAGGATAAAACCATTGGTCGAACTTCGGACGCGTTTGACTCGAAACAATGTTTTTTTTAACAGCGTATACGATTTCTCAACATTTCAGTGTAGTATTAGTTCAGTCCTGCCGGTTCTTTTTCTTATTAATTATTTTTTTATCACGTATTATAATAATGTTATTCGATGTTAAAATATTGAAAAAGATTTATCAATACCTTTTTCAGCGATTAAAATGCGGTAATAAATAAACTATAAAGATTGTTTATTTATAAATGTTTATTCATAAATATATTTAAAACACATTATTTGCTACAAAGAATCACGTTTCGTAAAAAAAAAAGAAAAAATTCAAAAGTTTGTTTCTAACGATGTTGATATGCGTGATAATAAGAAATTTCGTTCGAGTCAGCTAATATTATCTGCTTTTAGTCAAAAACTCGTTTTTCAAGGCCAATGCCAAAACCAGCCCCTTACGTTCAAAGGTCATCAACGATACTCTTTAAAACGTGTTTGGTAATTTATATTTATGATATTAACATAAATGGTCAAACGATTTTCCAATAAACCTGCTTAATACTTCGGAATTGATTTTTTTTTAATATCCTTCTTTACTGCAAAATACTGACGGTGGCAAAAATGGTAAGAGCCTTGGAGATTTAGATTTGGTTGTCGAGTTTGTTTGGGTTTGAAAATTGAAAATGTTCGAATAAAAATTGAAAATTTTCGAATGAAAATTTGGAAGGGTGGAAGTGATGGCGGATGGTTTGGTTTTGTTTGGGTTCTTCACGTAATTCGAAATTTCAAGGACGAATTTTGGTCAGAGTTATCAGGCAACTCATTCGCATTTTTTTATGCCACGTGTCAGTGTATAATGCGAAATCCTACCTTGTTGAGTACCTTTCTAATCTATCCTGTCGCACGTGTGCGTCGTTGACACGCGATCCGTGATAATTAATAATGATCGGTGTACGCCGACTACCAGTTTTTATTGGCACGCACATTAATTATCAAAAACAATGATAGATCGTTACGTTTTTAATGATAACACACGTATTGATAATTCGCATGTCTGTAGTCATTGACAAGGAATAGTTGGGAAAATTTGATGTTCCGTATCCGCGATATATAAGCAACTTCGAAGGCCTGGGATATCAGTGCCGTATAACGGCATTTACGAGACATTTGCATCCTGTCTGAAAAGACACTTGTCTACATATGCCCTAATTCAGTCCACATCGTATTTGAGATTAAAATAACAAACTTTCTCTTCGCAAATGCCATTAACGAATCTAAGAAATGATGAAAGTTGATACGGCAGATTTCCAGATATACTTTTTGGAAATAAGGTATTACTTTTACTTACCTCGATTAATATAGTCGAGATATTAACCAAACTTTATATTTTCCAGTATTTCTATTACGACGCTCGCGTGGTAATACAAACTGTATTACCACGAGAGTAATACAATTGGCGCCTCTTGCGGGCATGACGAAAACTCCTGCGTCCACTTCGAAATTTTGAAACGACTATTCTCTCAACCGGCTGAACCAAATGGTATGAAATTCGTTGTGTGTATTCAAGAAGATGGCACCGAGGGTCTCCTACTTGCCTTTTTGGATAAAAATGTTTTATCCTTGAGAAATCGCGACGAGAAACTAAGAACACGCCTCCCTCCACTTCGAAATTTTAAAACCACTATTCTCTCAAATGGCTGAACCGATTTGGCTGAAATTTGTTGTTTGCATTCAGGACGATGGCACCAAGGTCCCCCCGGTTGCCATTTTGGATGAAAACGTTTCATTCTTGAAAAATCGCGGTTTAAAACGTTTCGACTATCTCTCTCGCGCTCGTGTGTCACGTGGTAATGTTCGTCATGGCCTTAAGGCTGAACAAAGGGAGCTCGAATAATGATAAAATAATAATGAAAAAAATTTGGTCACCGATTTCTATAGGACAGCTTGTTATGAGAAGATTGTTAGGGAACGAAAACGAAGACCTTTCTTTTGTCGCGCAACTGCCGGGCTAAGATTCTTTTTCATACAAGCGGAGGACAAAAGTAGAAGGGACTGGTTCATAGAACTCACGAAGGGCGAGGGAACAGAAAAAGATTCCTTCGTCCCGTAGAAGCCCGGTCGACTCTGTACTCCCCAAATAACGATTATAATGTGCTTTTAAACATTTATTTTTTTTTTTTCAAATTATCCATATGGCCGTAACACCAATTTTTAAAAAAGTAATTTTTCTTCATGGCTAATCACTATTGCCATCGCGGATTTAAAAATAACCGGAAGTCACCGAGTTATAGAAGATCAGTAAAACGAATGATTTTTCAAAAGATCGTATATTTTGTTGTGTCTCAACTTGGGGTAATTCTTTAGCTGCTTTTTCGAAAAATGGTCCCCGATTTTTTTTGTCGATAGATAGCTTTATTTTGTTATAGACAACGATATTATTGAAGCGGAAAAAGGTTCCTATCGATTTTGAATTTTTTTTATTTTTCTACCCAAACAAACCCAAACACTTCTTTGGGTTTGTTTGAATAAAAAAATAAAAAAATCATAATTGATAGCGATCTTCTTCTGCATCAATAATATCATTGTTTATAACAAAATAAATCTGTTTTTCAGCAATAAAAAATCGAGAACCATTTTTCGAAAAAGCCCCTAAAGTTCAGACTTACCCAACTTGGAAAAATATATAGGGTGTAGCTCGAAAAGTAACACCTGGAAGTATGAAGGAGAAGCCATGTATTAAAACCTTGTTTACTTTAAAAAAAAAGGGTTATCTTTTTTTTTCGTGTGTGCACTTTCCTCGCATTTTTTCAATAAAATTTTCAATTGCTTCCAATAACTACCACAATGGGCGAAAATACATAAAATAGAAATAACGATCCATCATAGGAAAAAAACAAAACGAGCAATAAAAAGATTTATTTCTTTTTCAGAATAAACAAAATATCGTAGAAGGTAAAGGATCGATTTTTATAGACATTGATTCGAAGCATTTGGATGATCTTTTCGAAACTTTACTCTTGAAATCACACTGTATATAAAACGAGATTAAAAAAAGAGTCACGTTTATCAAGATAGTCGAATGATGAATTTTTCGACGAAGTCATGGAACACTTCGCCAGGTGTTCGGTTTGCCGGACATTGCTGCTCGGAAATCTGTCTTCGCGTGTAAATGGGTATTCAAAGGTCGAACAAAAAGGTAGTATAAAAACCAGTCGACAACTGCCGTTTCATTGATTCTTCGCGGGTTAATTCCACAGAGTATTATCAAATGTATCAGAAAGAGACGAAGCTAAAGAGTGCGGTTAAAATGGGGGGGCGAGGGACAAGGAGAAAGGTACTGAGAACTTGGATGACGAAATTCCCCTCGTAAATTTCACGGAGAATCCTCACTCGCTACAAAGTAAAAATTCGATCGCGTGTCAATTATTGCAATTGCCTCAAACCAGTTCGTTTCGTTCGAAGATTTTCCATCCAGACACGCGACAGATCTTTTTCACCCCTCAATTTATTACTATTCACCAGACTCCATTGAATCAGCTGTTATTACATCAGGATCAAACCATTTTTACGTTCAACGGATGACGCGACACGGTGCATGGAAAATCCGTTTTAGCCGGAAGATTCCATCGAATGGAAATCAATCCCTGTAAAAAGCTGTTCCGGAAAACGTCAAATGGTTTTTCTCAGACCTGGGATCTTACCATGTTTGTTTATGTTATTTCGGAGAACACAGTGTTGCTCCTCAAAAACTCTTAACGGTAAGTACATATTTTATTTATTGTTTTATCATATTGATAAAAAGTGTCAAATTAAAAACTAACATTTACGACACAAAATCCACACTTTTTTTTAAAACTGGTGTAAATTGCTAATTTTTACGAATTTCAAAAATCCGGCTTGACAGACTTTTATTTTACAAGAATTTGTTTGCCTTTTGCAGATTTATCAACATTTGGAGAAGAAATTATGCAAGCCGTGGAGCAACTTTTTTTTCACGTGTGCTTCGAGAAACGTGGTTTTTCATGTTGTGATTCTCGGAGAAAAAAGTAAATATATTTTTTTTTATAAAGTTTTAACAATAATAAACAATGTGTAAGAATTATTGTTCTTAATTTTCATTTCTATCTCTTCTGAAAACGGTTTTTCTTTTAACGCATTTTAGACACTGCTGGACGTATGTAAGGCCTTAACGTATGTATTCTGAAAACTAGAATTTACGACCTTGATGGTACTTCCGGTTATTATCCTTAAAACCGAACCTCAAATGAATAAGAAATTCTTCAAATTCAACCACTCTTAACCCAAGCATTGATACCGTTACTTTAGTCTAATTATTTTTCATAAGATTGTTTATACTCTAGAATAATATATCAATTTTTCGGTCTAATAAATAATCTTAAAAAAAAAATTTTTAAAAAAGTATTCCAGTAAAACTCCACCCTGACAGAAGTCTACTCTTATAATAGTTCTTTCTCATAGAATTTCACTCGACAAAAGTTCATTTTTCGAATTTTCTTCCCGATGTTGATGTTGAATTCCTGGAGTGGAAAGGACAAATTACATGAATAAATTGAAGGCAGAGGAACTACGATGCGAGCTTTTCAGCTGGATAAATTGGAAAAAAGGTCATGGGATGACGACGGTTGGTGCGTAGGGTAAGGACGAATCGATATCGCTGGACCAGGTCTCTGGGCAATCCTCGACTGTATTGTCTAGGTTATCAGATCAAAGTAGAGAAAAAAGTGAAGACTTTTGAATCGATGTGAAAACAAACCCTGTTTTGTTTGGGTTCGTTTGATTTTATGTCGATCATATTTTTACGTGTGATTTTATAGCACGTTACCGTTTTATTTCTTCCAACTACGAATACTGAAAAATAAGAAAAAAATAGCGATTTCTGCTTGCGAAGAAACTTCTATGAAATCTATCTATATACAAGACGTTTTGTACAAGAAAATGTAAATAAATCAAAAAATCAAAGCATAGCACTGAGGCATTAAATAATCGATGAGAAAGGTCCCAGTCACCCTGAGCCATGCCCCGAAGGATATGCAAAGCGATGCCTATTATCACGAGGCTAAAGTAAACAAGCCTGACAACAAGTAACGCCCCCTGTATGATCGTGCTCCTGGACGGTCAGAAATGCCCAGCGTGTATCAACTATCATAAGTCTCGGCAATGCTGAGCCATCGGTGTATTTACTGCATAATAGCGCTACGTCTCAAAGACTCGTTCAAGCGCATGAGATTTTTTTTTTTTTTACTTTCACGCTCGCGCAAGAACTCGAGGGACGTCAATTTTCCAATTTGCAACTGTGATCGTTGAAACGTATAATTACGAGAAATTTTTACGGTTTACTGATCATTTATCCTCGAGTGCGAAAATCCCGAGATAATTGAACCTGTCGATTGCTTTGTCGAGAATGCAAAGCTTTATTTTTCATTCGAAAGGAAAACGTTGCTTTTGAGCAATGAATATGAGGAAGTCCCGATTGTAGGTGAAAACATTGACGAATGTTAGAAATGATCGAAATTCTCGTTGATCGTCGAACATAACCTATGTTCTGCCTTTCTTGTAGAGACAAAGAAGGCTCGGTCATTAGAACTTGGGTCAATAACCCAGTCGGTAATAAATAATAAGGCTAGCGATAACTTTTAATTCTTTCGTTAGCTTCGTAATTGGCGCAATCAATGTACGCGGTTGAATCAGTGGTCAACAGTCGATGAGCGACAATATTGAGCATTCGTACAACATCGATTATTGGACATTTGCCATACGTGAATTTATTAAAGTCGACCGAAACTTTCATCCCTTGACGACGAAATCTGTCAAAATCGATCTGTGTCTTTGGTGAACATATCTATTACCATTGAGACGATTTTTTACTCCCCATCGAGAGAAATATTTTTATTTTAAATAGCCGATAATGTCGATAACTCGAAAATATTGTACATTTTTTAACGCTATAATTCTGTGAATTTATCGATCATCGATAAGCCAGTGCCGTTTGGGAACCGTATGATTTTTTCTCGTAAACGAAGTCGGTGGCGCCATCGGCCGGATTCTGCACGAACTAAAGACTCTTCAGCAGACGATTCTTGCATATGTTGCAACACGATGCCGCACGATCGCGCTAGTATCGCCGTTCACACGTGCATCCGCTAGAGATCATGTCACACGCCTAACCTCTCGCACACCGTGGAAAAACAACTTATTTTCTTCATTGTTGTCGTCGACATTTATTCGTTACTTTTGTCTTGAAAAACCGGTGTTGTCAGGCAAAAAAAATGGGGAAACTCGGGCCGCGTTTGAGCAGCAGAAAAAAAGCGAAACGCTGGATAAAGGGACAGAGCTCTAGCTCGAATCCGGTAACGAAGAAACATCGCGATCAAGCACGATCGCGTTTCTTCCAGGAAAACATTGGTAATTCAATTGTATTTTATGATATCCTTCGCCAGAACAAAAAAATTGTATCGAACAGCTCGTGATGCAGTAATCGACTCGAAATACTTGAATACTTGAAAATTCGTAAACTTACCTCTGATACCCATTTCGTTGAATTAGGTTCCAAAGGCTTGACTACGGAAGTATTGCGCAGGCACGATGCAATTCAGGGCATCGGAACAGAAAAAATTGACGTTGACGAGGAACAATCAACAGTGGCGGCGAGCACCTTTAAAACGTTTGACACTTTTGCCAGTGATTACAGCAATTGCTCCAATATGTCGTTCAGCAGGTACACGCTTATCCTTTCACATTTTTTTTCTACTCCCCCATCGAGGTTGAGTACGGCTGAGTGCACACGAATCTAGGGAGTTTCTGGTAAACGAAACTCGTTGACATTTCAGGTTCTTGAATCACTTCCAATCTACCTCTCTGATACACAAGGAAATGTTGGCTATACTCGCAGCAGTGACTGATGTTATCAAACAAAATGGTGGAACGGAATCATCCACCGAATATTACGCAGCTTTAGTTAGTTGATGTTTAAAATCTATTTAGTGGATAACACGGATTGTAATTTGATTATTATCTAATGCACTGGAATGCACTGAAATGCACTTGAACTTAAAACTGTTAGATGCAATGAAAAGAATCGTAAAACAATTTTATATGTGTTTCGATGACAAGACTGTTTAATATTTAGATGACGACGCTACAAAGCGCAGAATCTGAAGAATCAGTAGCGGCTATCCTCTCCCTATTGGGTATGGGCTTGAAAACAGTGCCGAAGAATGTTCTCAAGGTTCAATTCAGTCAAGCCAGCCAGACATTCTTCGAAGTGCTCACAAAATATGCAGCGAGCGAAAACTTTCTTATTTTGCGTCACGTGAGTAAAGCAATTATCAATTGCGAATTTCCTTGTGGAAGATTAATCGTACAAAGATTTTTGAATCATCGTTCCGTTTCGCAGGCCATCGGATGCCTGTCGTTCTTGCTGAGGGCCCAGGAAGCGGCAGTGTGGTCGAACGCTTCGACGCAACACATTCTCACTGGAATACTGGCTTTTACCGTACACGCGAAGCCCAAAGTTCGCAAAGCTGCCCAACACGCGATATGCGCCATCCTCAAAGGTAAATCTCATACGACGAAAATATTCGAAACGCGTAGAGTTGTAGGAATGAATGATGGATAATGTATAAGTTTCTTCAAATCGATGATTACACTTTAACAGGAAGCGACATAATGCGAGTAGATGACCCACCGGCTTATCATCCGGCTGCGGGTCAAATAGCCAAACACTGTCTGGCTCAGTTGGAAAGCACCGGACAACCCGGCAGTGTCACGACCACGCTTCATATTCTCACGTTGCTCAAGGATATTGCTCATCAGTTGCAAAAAACTCACGTTAAATCGATTTGCGAAGCTCTACTTCGTATAATGACGCTGAACAACGTTCTCGTGACGTCTTGCTGCTTGCAAACCCTGCACAGTTTGTTCGTAACTCGACCAACCGAGGCTGTTCTACCATCGCAATTGAACGCGCAGATAATCAATGCTTTGTACGATTATCAACCAGCGCCAGGCGATACTCAACCAACCCTGGCTTGGTTGGCCGTGATGCAGGAAGCGCATTGTAATCTCAGCGCGTAAGTTTCTAAAAATTGATCTTCCAGGCCTAACTTTATCCCGTGGTCTCGTGGACTACTTCAATTTGACAGTAACTTAAATTTGGGATAATTAATGAATACATTTGTACATTGTTTCTGCTTTTTTTCAGCAACAACCTTCAACTTTGCGCAGCTAATGTTCCTCGGATAATCGAGAAATCAACGGAACTTTGGTTATCGGATAAATCAGAAGTATTGACGGCTGCTTCACACACGATGAAGACACTGCTGCAAGTTTGCGTAGCGTCCCTTTGCGCAACCGACGAACTAGCGAAAAAATATCGCACGACGATGTGCAAAATCTTTCAGCTTATTCAATCGGGTATGAAGTATCAGTACAACGGAGCGTGGCATCATGTATTGCATCTGCAAGCGGTACTCTTTCAAGTAGCTGGTGAAACATGCAAAGACGAATTATCGAGTGTACTCGTTGATCTTGCCGAATTGAGGGACTCTTACAAATTCACGTACAACGCGGAGGTCGAATACGCGGTCGGTGCTGCCGTAAGATCGATGGGTCCGGAAATCGTTCTTAAAAAAATACCGCTGCGAACCAGCGACGATGTAATTGATTTGAAACGGAGCTGGCTCTTGCCAGTTTTGAAAGATTGTACGAGTCGAGCTTCCCTCGGATACTTTATCGAATCTCTTCTTCCATTGGCAACGACGTGCGAGATGAAAGCTGCCGAATTAAAAGGGAAAAACGACGGAATCGGTAGTCACAGTTATGAATTGTTGACCTCGCAAATTTGGGCGTTGCTTCCCAGTTTCTGCAACGATCCAATAGACATAAAGGCGAGTTTCAAGAGCGTAGCAAAAATATTGGGAATGGCGATAGCCGAGAGAAAAGATTTGAGAATCTCGGTAATGGCTTCATTGCGTAAACTGGTAACGAGATCTTTCGAGGCTGGCAATACCGAGGACGTCGAAGAATTATCTCGCTTCGCAAAAAATTACCTTCCGCTACTGTTCAATCTCTACACGACCAAACCGAATGGTTCGGACGAAGAAGGTCAGCGGCTCGCAGCTTTCGACACGGTCAAAGTATATCTCCCGATAACGAAGAAAGAACTAATCGGAGAATTGTTCGATCGTGCGCTGGCTCGATTGGATGAGAAAGACAACGATGATTTTTTGCGGCAAAGCGTTTTCGATCTGATCCGCGTTTTGACACAATACACGGACTCGCAGAGGCTCCAATCTCTGTACGACAAATGTGCTCCACTATTGATCGATAATAAGAATCACAAGGAACAGAAGAAGGCTTACCGATTTTTGGAAGAAATTTGTGGCAGTGAGAGCGACGTGTGTCGTGAATTCATCGTTGAAAATCGTCGAGCTATACAAAAATTGTTGATTAAATCAGCTCCTATTGCAGTATCGTCCAGCAAAGCAGCGCGTTTACGTTGCATCGAAAATCTCATCAAGCGCCAACAACAAGTTGAAAAGACCAAGTTTTTAAAAGCCATCGTACCCGAAATTGTTCTCGCTATCAAAGAGATCAACGAAAAATGCCGGAACGCCGCTTATCAATTGTTGACCACCCTCGGCGACAAGTTTCTTCCCCAACCGGAACTTTTCAAAGAATACGTCGACATTATCGTAGCCGGTCTTGGTGGAACACCGACTTATTGCAGCGCGACTCTTTTGGCTCTAGCTGCTTTGACGTACAAATACAACGGGTCCATTGGAACTCCAACTGTTCAAGAAGTTTTGGGACACGCCTGTTCGCTCCTCACAGGACCGACGAGAGAAATTGCTCTTTCGGCTCTCAGTTACATCAAAGTTTATCTATCCTCGTTTCCAACACCGATGATCGGTCCTACCTTGCCGGAAATAGTGCAAGCTCTATGCGGTATGACCGACGATTGCAAGCGACACTTCCGGCAAAAAGTCCGCGATATACTCGTAAAACTCGTGAGAAAATTCAGTATAGAAATGGTTGCGGGACTTATACCCGCCGCTGATGAGGTCATGCACAAGAGATTGAAAAACATTCGAAAAATCGAAACTAGAAAGCAGAAAAGCAAAGATGAACGCGCCTCGAAGAACGATGAATCGAGCGATGAAGAATTCAGCGTTAAGAGAAGACCTAAGAGCGTCGAAGAAATATTGGCTGATAGCGATGAAGAATTCGAGGACATGGAAACCGACGATACAGGAAAAACACAGAAAAAGTCAACACGAAAGCAGACTTGGATTCAGGAGAGTGGTGATAACATCGTGGACTTGGTCGACCCGACTGCTGCGAGAAATATTACCGGTTCGATTACTTCTCTTACTTTCGTAGACCAATCGAATAGACTGTAAGACTTTTTACCGAACGTTCTATTTCTCATTTCAGCCACCAAACCTGGTCAGTCGACGACCAAATCGCAACAGCAAAAAGTCAAAGATCATGGTTTCAAAACTGCCAATGATGGTCGCCTCATTATTAAGGATGGAAGTGACGACGATGATGATAGCGATCCCGACAAGAAGAAAAAGAAAAATAAATTGCCCTTCCTTGGTAGCGATTCGGAAGACGAGATCGGTATGCTTATTTTTCCACAAAAAAAACATTACATCAATACGATAGATTTCGCATTAAAAAAATATCATCATTCATTAACCTTCCAGACGACGATGCGGAAACGACCGTATCCGGTAAAACAGGAAAAAGGAAACGAAAGCTTAGCGGAAGTACGGACGCAGCCAGTACGAAAACCTCATCGAAATATCAAGGTAATTATTCCTTCCATTCTTTGAAGATAAAATCGAACTCTGTGCTAAGATATGATTTTTTATTTTCAAGCTGGTGGCACTGGTATTCATAGGCCAGTTAAAGTATCCAAAACCAACGAAAATGTCGGTGCGGAATATCGATCCCGCAAAGCTAGAGGCGACGTTAAGAAAAAGAACAAACCGGATCCCTACGCGTATATGCCTTTGACTCGAGCGGCTCTCAATAAAAGGTTCGTTATCATTTATCTCCGCAATTATCATAGTTCCACGTACGACGAATAATAATTAATCGAGATCCATTTATTTGCTAATTACAGGAAGAAGATGAAGAGTGCCGGTAGATTCAAAAATATAATATCCGGAGCGAAAAAAGGCGCACGGGTCGGTAGCAAAGGAAAACGAAAAGTGCGCTAGATCTGCTAAGCTTACTTTATCTACTTATGATTCAATGAAAAACATAATTTTACTTCAGTTTAGTGTATGTAATATTGTATAATATTATGAATTTATTCATCTTGAAAATGTTCTATGTTGGCATGATCCGATTACATATTGATTGCAGAGTAGTATCTCATCACTCCGCGTAATAGCAAATGTATTAGAGCCAGCCATAAATTCCCAATTCCGAGTAACACATCGCAGTGTGGAAAACCCCTTAGATAATTGCGCCTTTTGCAATAATCTCGTCAACTTATCTTGCACTCTTAAAATTATGAACATTTCTGCCCGCGAATGGCGAATTAGGAGAAAAGGAAATCATTTTTTTGCATATGGCGAACATTTGTAATATCAAGTTTGCAGTGATAATTTATATTTCTTTCTCGTGCTATCCCAAAGTATGGTATCTCGTACAAACATTAAATCTCAGCTACGAGCTTGAGAGGTCAAACAGCAACCGTCCCGATAAAATCTAGCTCCTGAAAAAAAAAAGTTAAGTGTTTCATAGAGCGTCAAATGGCGAAACATCTGGGTCTGATTGAAGAAAATTATGAATGGATCGTGAAGGTAACTGAAGATTTAAAATTTTTTATACAACCGATTAAATTTTCTCACCTTTCCTGACCTTTTTTTGGTAGCAAACTATCTAACTCTCCGCTCTCGCTCATCTCTTTCACAATATCCAGGCCGCCCACCAGTTCTCCGTTGATATACAGTTGAGGATAGGTCGGCCAGTTACTGAATTTCTTGAGACCTTCCCTCACCTCGTTGTCCTGGAGTATATCGAAAGTCTGATATTCAGCGTTGTAGTTGTTCAGCAGAGATACAATTGTCCTAGAGAAACCACACCGTGGATTGGCCGGATCGCCCTTCATAAAGAGGACGCAGGGTGCCTGATTGATAAGCTTCTTCAATCTATCCTCCAAACTCGCTCGAGGCTTCAAATAATCAATGGAACTGCCATCGGCTAACTGTTCCTTGATCTTATCCGCGAGAATTTTCGGAACGGCACCGTCCACTCTATCCACCACAGCGCCATTTCTCAACAGAAGAACCGTGGGAACTGCGGCTACTCCGTATTTCAGTGATATCTCTGGTAAATCCTCGGCAGGGATTTTTGCAAATTTAGCTTCCTTGTAATCGGGGGATTTTGTCATTTCTACGAGTACATCGTTGATCTGAGCGCATTGGGCTGCCCATTCCGCATAAAAATGTATAACGGACAAATTTGTGGATCTGAAATGAAAATCATTATTTTTTGTAACTCACAAAAAATAATCACTCTCAACTTTTGTCACAAATGTTTTTTCGATTAATTGCAATGATAATACAGAAAATGAAATCTCGAAGCTCTACGTCTATGTATTTTTTAGAGCCTCATGCTTGGTTTTGAACAAAAACATTAACTTTTCACGAATCAACTGGGCTTGAACGTTTGTGAGGTTATGTTGATCTTCCGCAGACTTAAGGAAAACTAGCAATACTATGAAATACAAGTCATGGTAGAAATGTTCGAACTGAGATTCCTCGGAGATAAATAATGACGAAACGAAAAATCATCACGTCCGCTTTAATGAATTCTGCAGGACCTGACGGCCGAACCATAAATTAGCTTTGCTTTTTGGTGCTTCGGACCTGTAATTCGTTCAGACATTGTTTATAGAAGCGGATTATCAATTTCAGATTTTATGATAAAAATTTTTAAGCTCCTGCTCGATTGCTAAGCCTTTCGAGATCAAATTAAAAGCATTAAAATGCAATTCGCCGTTAAAACTCTCCGAGACCGCTCGTTTCGAAAAATTGAGGTTATGTAGGCGGAATTTATTATATTCCTTGACAAACGTTTACTTACTTTACGTATTCCTCAAATTCCGCGAGGCTGGTGAGATTACTCAAAGTCATCTTCTCGAACTCTTAGTATCGCCGGTGCTTTGATCCTGGTTGTGATTATGGATAAACGAAATGAGGAAAAATAGCGAATTATAGCGATTCTGAACTTTATTGAGAGTTGCTTCGGAGCTACACGAGCGCGCGCACTGGCCGCACGGAGTACAATGCAACAATCTATAAGCTATTGAAAATCCTATCCGCGGATAAAAATCGAATCACGGCACGGTGTACGTGTTTGTGGATAGCTGAAAACATTCGAACTTATTTTGGCTGGTTTTTTAGGAAATAAAGAAGGAAAGCTTTACGTTATGTTTATTCATGAGCATTTATTAAGAAACTGATAACAAAAATATTTTTTTCCTTTTTTTACTACGACTAAATGCGATTTTTGTGAATCTCGCCATACATGATTTTCAAATCTCTCGTTTACAAGAGATAGTTTTAAAATGCGCGATTTATTGCAGCCAATACTAACGAACAAAATATTAATTATGCGAACGTAGAAAAACTTGACACACAATACTTTTGTCTGTCAAGCATTTGAAATATACACACACGCTTTTGGAAGTTTCGTGATCGCAGCGATACATGCGATTATCTGGGAAGAGATAAAATTGCGTATTTTTGAACTGATAAAAAAAAGATCACGAAATAAATTTCGGATTAATGAAAGACCAGCGTCGGCGAAAAAGAAATCTCTTGAAACCAGTATGTAATCTAAGATTCCGATAATTTGTAAAAATTGGGAGGAAAGAAATAAAAAAGAAGATCGAGCCGTGTAACTTCTCATCGCGCGAGGTTCTACTCTTCTCCATCAAAGAGTCGGAGCGGGCAGTGACTCGCGCGCATCAACGGCGTAGACGAAACCCGAAGAGGTCGCGATCGTTCCACAGCTCGACGTGTTTTCTCGTAAACGCCACAGGAAAAAAGGGGAACCGAGGGAGTGGGAGTTATGCGAGAGAGAATGCGTATTCAACCAGTAGAAAACCACTTGGTGCCATGGTGACAAGACGCGTACCACTCCTAGTACACACTTGTACACGAAAAAGACCCGAGTGACTCAAAAGAGCAAGAGGGAGAGCAAGAAATAAGGGGAAGGGAATAAAAAAGGGAGAAGAATAAAAACGCACATACCACAAATTATCGCACACACGTATAACCTCGCCCACAAAAAAGTCTCGCACAGATGCGCGTATCGGGTCGTCACGTGCGATACTTTTTTTTTTTAAACCGGGTATAGGCACGGACAATGTCAAAAACTTTGTCGCGCATCGTCGCTCTCGAAGAAATATCGAATTGGAATATCAACGACGTAGTGTCACTTTTGCGAAAGGTAAAAAAGAAACGCAACACCTCCGACGGCCGTAAATCTTTTTCCAACGCAATCGTTTGTTTTCCACCTTCCTGTGCAACGTGTTTTCCGCCAGAGGTCGTTCGACACTCTTGAATTTTTTTTTTCGTATCGTGCTGTGTTTTATCGTCGCGATTTCGTTCGCGAATTGTACAAATGTGAATTAGGTAAAAAAAATCAAATTAATTCGCGAAGGTAGCAGCGGGCATGTCATTCGTATTATCTATTAAAATACCGATTAATTTTCGTATTTATTCGCGACTTCCAAACCCGAAGTGTCGCTCTGTCGGAATGTGGACGTAAAATGCAAATAACGAATCAACTTCATTGAGTCACACGGGTCAATGATCCAACGGGCGCAGCGAAACCATTTTATCGCGGTTTTTAACTATAACACGTGTTTTTCATTTTTTTTTTGCGTTTCCGACACCAGCCAATGTTTCTCAGTTCTATTTAATGGTCGTCTCGTTATAGTGCACTCGTAATATGCAAGTGTGTCTTATTCGGCGCCTTTGTACTAAAAAAAGGGCGTATATTTTTAGGACGTAGCGAAGCTTACCGTCGAATAAAAAAAATACTTCGATAATATTCCGAATATGACTCTACCCTTGAAGACATCGATATAATTGGACCTTCTGCCGATATTGGATCATTATCATTGATTGTACTCAAATATCGTGTAAAATAATATTAAACAAAGAATAATCAGCGATTAAGAACAAAAAGTTGTTATCAGTGATCGCGACATTGATAATTTCATATCAATTTTTAACTAACTCATAGATTTTGCAAATGGCTGCCATTAGAAAATTAAAAACGTGTCCCGGTGACAAGATATTCGGAAAAAAATAGTGATTGAAGATAATAAATGAATAATAACACCTAACGGTTAAAAATAATAAAAAGTGAATGTTATCATTGCAGGATCGAAAAATAATCAAAAGTTCCCAGATGTTTTCTTTTTTTTTTTCAAATACCCGTTAGCGCGCAGAAAAAAGAGTAATACGGAATTTCAAGTAACTCTCTTGCACTCGTCACGTGGTACATCTTTCACTTTGCTTTAAGCCTACAAGCCAAGACAGGTGCATTTGAAATCTTACCTAAACCGCGTACACGGTAAAGCTGTCGCATTTTTTCGCAGCAAATATTTCTCCAGCTGCGCTTTCTATACAAAAATACTTTCGAAAAAAACTTCTAGGTTTTTTTTCACTTAGTATCTAAACATTGAAATAAATATTGAAGATATAGTATAATATTAATGTCGAAAAAAAAGTTTTTCTGCGACGATAATATTGAACGACCACCATGGATTTCCAAATTTTGAATACAATTGGAAAAAATTTCTCAATTTAGAAACCTTCCGGTTGCATGCTCGCTGCGTTATCAGTTTCACCTCTGAGGAGGTCAACAACAAGAAAACGTATTTTTGGTACAAACACTTTCGTGAGAAAATTGCAAGTTTCCATTCTAAAGGACTTTACTTGACGATGATGGTTTGTTTGGGTTTGTTTGGGTTAGCCAAGTAATGATGATTGGTCAAAGTAACCCATTTTATGAAAAAAAAAAAACGAAAATTTTCCTTCGATAAAAGTTGATGTGTATAAATCGTCGAGTGTATAAATTAATTGAATCTCGATAATGAGTCCAGGAAACTGTAAAATTTATACGTTTGTTTGGGTTCGTTTGGGTTTGTTTGAATTTGTTTGGGTTTTACTTAAAGTATCGTCACTTTTATCCCAAATCATTTAAAACGGTACACCCTGTATTTCCAGTACAATGAAAATTGTACATTTCCATTGAATAGTCACTAATCATTCTTAATTCGTTAATGTACGCCCAGCTAATCTAATTATTTTGTTTTAGAATGGTCTGGACGATTGTTGCAAAGCCATTCTCAAACGTCAGATCGACGGCGATGAGTTTCTGGTGAGTCGATATTCTTTATCGAAATAATGTTTTGCAAATACACCGGTGGATGACAATGAGACACATCTCGCATGATCAATAATAGCTTGCGTCGCGACAATGCACCGCGAAAACAAAGAGCGATTTAAAGGATATTATCTCTTGTACGATTCGTCAATGAGATTTATCACAGACTCAGAAAAGATCGCCACACGAAAAATTCATTTCGTTTAATCTGTGGGATAGATTTTATTTTTATTGATAAGGAAACGCTATGATTTTCGTGGCGAAAATCTTGACAATTGTTGATTTTTTTTTTTTGTGAATTTCAAGAGGTGCTTTGCACGGTGTAAACATTTTTATTCGTGTTCGTAATTTAATAAAAAAATTTAATAATAGATTTTCTAAAGAAATTTTATAATAGATTTTCTACAAAAATTAAAAAATAGATTCTCTACAATAATTTAATAATAGATTTTCTACAAAAATTTAATAAACGATCTTGTACAAAAATTTCAAATATCCTATTATTATTATTATTACTATGATTCCTTAAAGAGCTGATTATTCATTTTTATTTCGTTTCGAAATTGAAAATGCGACTTCTCGTAGTATTTCGAATTTGGAAACCACGATTGAAGTTTTTTTGTCCTTCTCTTTCGTCTGTGCGGCGTCGGATGCTAATTTCGTGTAATTGACATAACCGTTGTTGCAGCACTTGACGGAAGGAAAATTGGCATTGTGGAAGAGCGATTTAACTCGGCCCTTGACATGGTACGTTTACTTTGCTTCGTCGCAGGTTATAATTCAAGACTGTTTGTTTCTTTAAATTTCTTGAACCCTGAATAACAAAAAAAAAATGACACCAAATTCAGGAGGCTGTGGAGGTTCGTCGAAGACTTGAAAGAGAACCCGGAAAAATATATATCGGAAAAAGTGTCAACGGACAATCCAAGCGAGGAGGTAATGAGCGATTGTGGCTCTTGGGGTACAGATTTCGAGGACAACGCGGAAGACGAGGACGGAGACGACGAAGATTCGGAAGTTCCGCGATCTGATTCAAAAGCTGGAAAAAACGAGTACGAAAAAGTTGAGAATCCAACGATCGGTCAATCGACTTCGCAAAATACCGATTTTCGTAACAGCTTAATGATTTTTCGAGAAAACGAAAAAACTTCGGTAATCACGAAACATTCAAAATCGGCGGTCGAAAAGAGTCGCGGTTCGATCACGATGCGAAACAAAATAGCTGAGAGTACGTACACAAATTGTGAAACGGATAACGAGGATGATACGGAAAACTGTATAACTTATGCCAATTGTACGAATACCGAAGCTTTCGTAGCTGCGACATCAAAAAACGTCTCGAGCCTTCATGGAAAAGTTGAAAAAAGTCTTGCCGAGCAATTGAAGGAACAACTCAAATTGATAAGCGCGAGAAAAGCAACGGCGGAACAAAAAAACCCGACGAGTTCGGGGATAAACGAAAAATCAACTCTCGATAAGAAACCAAGGAGATCGTTTTTGCACGACGTAGCGCCGAATCTTAATCAAAACTTTCCGGAAAAGGTATCTTCCGTTGCTTCGACGAAGAGGGACGATCCGGAAAAAGAACGAAGCCCAGAGAGAAACGATATTGATTTATCTCGTCCACCACCACTGACCATACGAAATTTAGATCTCGTTGCAAATTTGCCAACTCGGACTCAGGAAAGCGAAGACGAATACGAACCCTTCGATGAACAGATTATCGAGCAAAACAAAAAACTATCTCTGGCACGCGTCGATAGCAAACAGAGCTTGAGTAGCGCCAGGCAGAGCTCTCTCGAGAGTATTTACAGAGTACCCAGTACCTCGAGCCAAGAGAAACAGGACGAGGAATTCGAGATTTACGAATCGATCACAGAAACGGTAATAAAAAAAACTTTAGCCCAGGAAAACTCGACCAAATTCCAATCTTCAACAAAGTTTTCTGGAAAAGAGAAAATACGGGATGAAAAACATTTTTATACCAATGTCATTTCGATTTTGTGAAAATATTTAAAATTATTGAAACTTTCAGCCTGAGGACAATGGCTTTTTTCGGGCGACTACGAAAGATAAAGTGGACAAAAAAATACCACCACCTCTGCCGGCTAAGCCTCCCGTTTCATCATCCCCGACTCTTCTGCGCCCTGGATCAGATATCCAAATTGGTGAGTTTCAACGAAAGTGCGATTCCTGCAATTACCAGGTTCGGACTTGTTTAGCCGGTGAACCAGTAGTTTACCAGTACTTTACTAAATTACTAGCCTAGTGAGAACTAGGCTTAAGAGAGAGGAAGAAAGTCGATTGATCGAGGATTTTATTTATTATTTAACACGATCGACAAAGTTTGAATCTGTTTGAAAGCTTCTAGTTAAATCTACTCGGAGAGCCAAAAAGAGAAATCGAATGGATTTAGTTCGCTAATTAGTTGGAAGAAAAAAAACGAAAAGGAATCTCGGGTGAAGCTTGAATTTGAGAGAAGACAAAAAAGGAGAGACAGAGAGAGGGATACGCAAAAGAAATATTCCGGGGAATGAAACACGTGGTTTGCAACCGGTGGCAATGGAAGGAGCAAGAGGGCAAGCGGAGACTTTGCATTCCCATTCTCACGGGTTGGAAAATTTACCATTGAACATTACGTTTCATTCGTTCAGTGTACATCGTGATACACGGATACGGGAATCCGTATTTCGTTTCTCCGATAATCCCGTTAGGCCAGTGTTCGATCGAATTTCAAAAATTCAAAATTTGAAGGTTCAGTTGGGATATGAGGTTTGGCCTTCGCGAAAATTCGATTTAATTTTTCGCGCGAGAACGCGGAAATGATTGACGTTATTTGTTCGTGGCTCACTCGATAGTGTATCATACAAAATTAGTGATGGTATGTGTTCCTGCTTTTATCTGAGACTCGCGACCCAACTTTTGGGAGGACTCGGTGCTCGTCTTGCCGACGAAATTTCCGATATGATCGTTAAAATCAAAAGAGGATTATCGCGATGTTGCTACACCGAACCACCGGAACCACCAGGTATCACATATAATCAAGTTCCGTAATTCCCTTTTCACAATAATCACGAGACTGGTCCATCGAATGGATCATCAATTCCATTATCGAATTGACGATGTTTATTTGTATTTCAAAATTACCCTCGGACATTTTTTTAAACATTATTTTGGACAATGTAGATTTAAAAAATTCGATTTCTCGATTCAATAATAAATTACCGATATTCCTTTATCTTCGATAGTAATTTGATAAGAAATTCAAATGCACGATAAATAATTTTTTTAATAATTCACAATACAAATTCGATATAAAAAAAACATTGAAACGTCTTAAGAAAAGAACAGCCAAAGAATTTAAAAATATATCCAAGTTTTCATGGGAAAGATTCTTATTTTTAAAAGCCTCGAAATGTCTCCGGTGCCCCATGCTGAGAAGGACCACCACGTTGTCTTCCCTATCCCGCCCTCAATTTAGGTCTTCATATTCCCAGGACGGATAGCTTTACCGAATCAGTTTCTTTCTGCACTTCGTACCGTCAGGACTATCCGAGTTTTACGGGAAAGAAACATTAGCACGGTTGTTTTACGAGGATTGTTTAGAGTCTCTCTAAAATATATCTCCACTGTTCTTATCGTTCAGAGTTTGAATCGTATATAGCTCGATCGTTCATTTCTAAAGATCGTTCTCTTTCGAATCAGTATCGTAGCGCCTCTTTATTCGCAATGGCAACATTAGTGGGTGATCCAAAGAGATTAGTTTCTCTCAACACGGCGAATCGTCGACAAGCAAGTTTGTCCGAATGCCTGACTCAAGCGGCACTTACGCAAGCTCGTTTGAATCTAGCAAGTTAGTATCGTCGATATTTTACAACCGAGTTTATACCGTTTTAAAAGGAACCCGATTTCAGTGAAATATTTGATAAAATAGTTAAATGCTCACACGTAGAAAAATGTCAAAGTTGATATCATTGTCGACTGGATAAACTTGAGGAAAAAAAATTTTCAAAAAGCTTCCTATTTTTTATTTTTGAAATTTTCTATCAAATTATGTTTAGAACGATCGCCTGATAAGAAATCAGCGACATTGCCGCATTCGGGCAGCAATGCATCTTTCACAGTTGAGTCAAGAGCAACAAGACCGCTTCCACCACCTCCTGACAAACAATCTTACATGGATTCACCGTGGTTCCACAATGTCACCAGAGAACAAGCAACAGCTCTCATCAAAGATCGTAAGTGAATAATTGAAGTATTGAATCAGGGGAGCATTAAATATTATTAGTCGCTGCTATCGGAAATGAAGGATCTGAGATACGAAAAAAAAGCATATTTTTTGTAATTTTTGTTACATAGCAGCTTATTTATCAATATTTTTATCATATTGTATATTATTAACCATTAATCTAAAGATATTCTCTTAAATTTTCATAAAAATATATTAAAAATTGACCTAGTGATCGTGGAGAGAATTGAGTCACCTCAAAAAAAAGTTTCGATGCGTTAGTCAGGATAACTCATAATTACTTCATCGAAAATGTAAAAACCAAAAATATTTCTGCAGTAGATAAGGTTCTCGTGTATTTGAATGAAGGATTTCACAAAATATTCATTTTTGAATTTTTGGTGAAGATAGAATAAAAAAACTTTGATTTTTGCCAAAAACAGCTGTTTTTATTTAATTAAAAAATTAGTTGTAATTGGAAAAAAAGAATCCTTTGTATTTAGTATTTAGTATGTAAATGAAGTGTCGAATATTCGAATGTTCAACGATTCATATATATTTTTGTTTTTATTTTATTTTATTTAAGGTGCTTACGGAAACGCTCAAAATGGATACTTTCTGCTGAGACCATCAACCTCTCACCCTAATAATCCTCTGGTCCTGGTTCTTTGGTACAAGGACCGAGTGTACAACGTCCCAGTACGTAAGAGGCCCGACAATAGGTAATTATAATTTTTCTTGCGTCGCACTATCACAGTTTGAAGCTAGTGCGAAAACTTTTCGTATCGTTACCAGACAATCGTAAATCAAAATTAGCGATAGGTATCTATCATGTTTATCAAATCAAAAATAGGTCGAAATTATTATCAGTGACATACGAGTCTCAAGATAACTTTATTAAAAAAAAAGAGCTAATCGTTTAACCTTTTGGGATTTGCAGATACGCCTTGGGATCGGCAAAGGTGAATGAGCAGTCGTTCGCAAGCGTCGAGGAAATAGTGAGATTTTATTCAAGAGAAGAGCTGGTGTTGCACTCCGGTGGAGTACAAGCTGGCGGCACCAAATTAACGGATACACCACCAAAGTAAAAAAAAAAAAGAAACAAATGAATGTATAAAAAGCTACCAGTAAGTCAAGCAGTGTTTAGCACTAAAGGACTTAACGTTGAATCGTCTACCGTGAGCTGCTTTCGGGAAAACTTGATCTTTGACCGATGCGTGCTTCGAAATTGCTCTCAGGCCCAAAATCCTACAAAGTGCCTTTCCTTCCGTCATCAATCGATCCTTTGATAGACGTAATCTGTATTTCTCAACACATCGTAATCAGCGTTTTGTTGACTATCGTAAAATTACATATACACTAAAAAAAGACTGTGGTATTACAGACACTTGGCACCATAGTCCTAAAATGTAATTCGATCAGCAGGCGTTGCGAAGAATTCATAGAAAACGAATATTCATAATCAATGGATTTTCACACAAATCGTAAGACTCGAATAAAGCATTTAAATAATTCACGATTGTCATATTTTACGGTCTCGAAGTTTCGACATCTTACGAGTCGTGTGACTCCAAATTATTCATTATAGATTTAACGTAAACGTATTTTCTACAAACATATTGGAACGTACCTGAATGATACGTGAAAAGCTCATTTATACGAAAGTAATGACATTATTATGTTAAGCCATATCGTACAGACGTTATATTGTAAAGATTTTGTATGTATAGTGATATCGATACGACCTAATTATTATCTGTACAAGAAGTTGATACGTATATATTATATTGTGATAAGGATACGACGCATCGCTTAGCCCAAACATGATAATGAATATCGAGTAACTCGATCAAGACGTAAAGTCTTATTTTTGCGAAAAGTTCGTATTATTGTTAATGTAATTTGCAGCCGCAAGCTCTGCTGTGTCTGCGTACATAAAGAAAAAAGCACCACGAGGCAATGTGATTTTTATACGCGGACCACTTTTTTTATAAAAAAGAAAAATATTCCCAAGATTGTTTATGCTCTTAATACATTGATCATTTATTGAACAATACCTATAAAATCCAGCCCTACACTCCAGCGACAGATATGCACTTTGGAATTTTCAAAAGAATTTCTTAGTTCTTAGACAGTACTTTATCAGGATTTTTTTCCATATTCCAAAGGAGATGCATTCGGAATGCTCCAAACGTACCAAAAAATCATCAATTACTTCAACTTTAGTCATTTAAGTCTCGTCCAACTCAGATTAAAATTCACTTTCTTATAGTCTTATCAGCGGTAAAAGACGATGACTGCGGTAATTCTATAAAATGTATTTTTTAATGTAAAATCCAACTGTATTTCAATATAAAATCTAGCTGTTATTTTTTACGTTATACTTTGTATTTCATCGCTAAAATACAGTACTCATTTTTGGTCGTAACAAACTTGGGCTTGGATGCTTTACGTGATAAACTCGAGTTTTATCAGACCTGATAAAAGATCTGTATCAACGTGTATTATTTGGAGAATAAAATTGCAACTGACTTAAACGCTGAAAAAAACTTGCGTTCGTGGACACAAGTAGCAATCGTATCTGATACCAGATAACTCACAGGACCGGTAATACCACCATGGCAGTCATAGACTCGCATTTGTAAAACGAAGTACTAATTACAATCTATTTACACTACTATTAAGATCGTTATTAATTCGATCTCTAATTTCATAATTATTACAGTGCGACCCTGAAGTTAGTCCCAAACAAGTTGCGGAAGGTCTTCTTTTGAAGACCTAAACGCTATTTTATCACATCTTTGGGACTTGAAGATGTCTGGTAGGTACTTTTCAGTCGGTTCATCGAACTTTCTACACGAACTATTGGCCTTACCATTTTCATAGGATACAACCAAAAGTTCGCGTTTTTTTTATTTATTTTATACGTCTTTCAACTGTGTTGAAACGGGCTCTGTTGAAAGACGGTTATCTTCCGAATCATGAGTGCGGGGGAGATGGAAGATGGCAGATATTTGATTGCGGGAGAAATGCAAATCGTTATAATCGAGCATAGTAGCAGCGTAATAAAAAAAGGACATTTTCAGATATTTACTAACACGAAAAATATTACGAGTCATCAGAAATCCTTTGGTGGATTTTGTTGAATATGAAAAGATAGGTTTTCCTACCGAAGGATGAGGGAGTTTCCGGAACTTAAGGACGCGCAGACTCGCATAACCTCACTAATTTTCGTACTCAGTTTTCTCATAGATGTTTACATTTTTGTATCAAACCGAGCATCAGACTTTGTAGAATTGATAGACGGGGATTGGTTATTCGACTTAACGTTAAAAATGTTTCTAATTTATCTACGATAAATTTCGGATAAACAATTCAGTTGTTACTATCGCACTCTAAACTCAAAAATCCGAATGATGGAACAAAAAGACATCCGCATATCGTCAACGCGGTCGAAAGACAGCGTCCACCTGTTCGCCTTCTCGAAACGTGTCCCTCTAGGGAGACAACTTGACAGTATAATTTTTACCAACTGAACGACACATTCTTAAGAACATGTATCACCGGTCGATAATCGTACGACCAAGTTCCCTCCTAAACGGATTACATTTCCGACGAAAAGTTAAAAGCTTTTCTACAGAGAGACAAACGAATATCTTGGTTTTTTTTCCGAAATATCAACCATTTCCGAAATCACTGGATATATGAAATTCAGCTATCTTTCCAACATACATCGCGGCTCGATCGGTATGACACTCGGCTTTAAAGTTGAGAAACGTCGCGAGGAAAAAATACCGTGCATCTTTTGAGATTATTGTATTTCTGGAAAAAAGTAAGTGTCGTCCTTCATCGTCCATCCGATAGAAAGCAAAACAAGTCTTTTTTTCAAAACAATAATCTCGTATCGACGTAGAATGGGCAACGAAATTACAACCCGTCAGATGGCATAACTCCAACTTTGCCTCGACGTCCATTATTAGAAGTTAAAGCCAAATGTCACATTGACCGCGCAAGCATGAGTGCAAGCGACGTAGCTTGAAGATACCCAATGATTTCTGAAGTTGATTTTGCAAAAATATAACGGGACCATCGATAGTCGTTACACTGTGTTCAACGGTGAATAAAGGCTATCTCTTCTCTTGTCCAAAATGGAATTTGTTCGAGGGAGAACTTGGCGGTAGGATTTTTACCGACCGGGCTCACGACGCAAGTTCTTCGAAACAACTTCTAGCCAGTTTGGTGCGTACCAGTGATGTGATTTAGAAACAACGTGTGCAACAACAGTGGTATCGAGGGAGTGGAGTTTGTGTTAGGGAGAAGTACAAGTACGTCTAAAATCCAACACTTAAAAGTGTGTCACAAAGAGTAAAAAAGCATCGTTGTTAAGTGTTGATAAGTGGTATGGCAATTGAAGGCTTTTATCCGTGGTTGACACTTTAAATGTCATTTATACCGGAGTATTGGTTGTCAACTGGTTGTCATTGGTGAGCTGATGACCACGGAACAAATTCATGCTCTGGAGAAAACGCGCAAATGGCTGTACGTGTATCGCTTCTTCTTTGAACTGTGCTCAAATCATTCGATTGTCAATACAAACGACGCATCGTTCGCAAGTGACACATGTTTTCTCGTGCCACTCGAGACGCGACAACGTAGAAGCTTCGTAAGATGTAACGATTATTGATAGTGGAAGTGCGTTAACTATTTTGCGAGACATACAAAAAAAGACATGGAAGATGAACAAACAACAAGAGAAGCTAATAAAATTTGCGGCGTATGTGGGGACAGAGCACTCGGCTACAATTTCAATGCAGTTTCCTGCGAAAGTTGTAAGGCATTTTTCCGAAGAAACGCTCTCAAGAACAAGGTAAATTGCATTTGTAAGACAAATATCAAATTCTAAAACTGCAAATAGAATCTCATATATATTTATGTTTTCCACACGTTTCCTCAATTTTTCCTTTTCCGTAAAATTATTTGGTTCTTCAAACCAAACCAATTCAAAAGAAACAATTCAATAGTATTTTTTTGAAAATGTGGATCGTAATCTTACTCCTGATGAACTGTGATGAAGCGATGATGAATGGATGGTGTGGACGGAACTCTTTCATGAAAACTGTTTTTGTGTCTGCGCAGGATTTCCAATGTCCGTTCGAGGAGAATTGCAACGTAACACCGGTAACGAGGCGTTTTTGTCAGAAATGCAGGCTAGACAAGTGTTTCGGTATAGGTATGCGAAAAGAGTACATAATGACGGAGGAGGACAAGGTACTGAAGCGTCACAAGATAGAGCTGAACAGAGCCAAGAAAAGACCTCCTTCGACTAGTCCCAAAGTAACGAAAATGAAGCGCGAGTCGGTAGACGACTGTAACATGGACAACGATACGTCTGTGTCGCTACCTTCCGGAGCTTCGGTAAAATCCACAATTTCGGACGGCTATTTCGTCGAGTGTGGCGAGCCTTTCTCCGAAACGGAATATGCGGAATTGGATGGCAATCCTCAAACAAGCGCCGAGACTATGAGCCCTGCGACGGCTGCCAGTGTTCCAAGCCCGTCCAGCCCTCCTGAGAACAGAGACATCGCAGGATCGAAGACTCTGGAAATGCTCAAAGACGCTACTAAACCATCCGATCCTGGGAGCAGAAATAAGCGAAGACTGGAGTCTGGTGAAACTCCAGCTGCAAAGCGGAAATATACGAATCCTGAATTCCCAACGTATTTTGGCAAGTCTGATAGCGTTCCCGTTTGCGATTCTTCTATGGATTCGTGTCCAACATCAAGCCACCAAGTAAGAGATATTCGTTCTCTGGCTTATTACAAAGATTTACAAAAAGGTAACGCAGAATCAAGCGTCGACACAGACCCGTTGCCGCATTTTCAAACAGTGGACCCAGCGACCATTTGCCAAAAATCGTCTAAAGAATCTTGTCCAAAAGAAAGTCAGCTGTTAATGAAGTTATCGCAAGATCCCAACCTCATGATGAAATTTCTAAGCAATCCGGACCTCGTAGCAAAGGTACTTCAAGACCGGAGCGTTTTTACGAAAATCATTTCTGATCCTGATACGGTTACGAGATTAGCGAACGATCCCCAGATTTCGGAATTTTTAAAGGAGCACTGCGAGCCTCGTACAAACGACACGGGTCCTTCGCGACCGGTCGCTTCCGATAGCGCTTCAGTGCTCGATAACAATGGCATTTCTGACAATATGATAAGAAATATGCTCGACGGAGAACAGAGTATGGTCCACAATCCGATTCTGACGAATCTCATAACGTCAAGGGGAAATTTAGACTTTTGTGAGAATAACGATGAGGGAACAGCAACAAAGACCAATTGGAACAAAACTACCGAGGATGTGACAAAGGACGTTCTACAGGATGTTGAGAGAATAACCATGGCGGTGAATTCTATAGAAACTATATTGTGCGAGGCGATTAAACTTGAATTCTCCGCTTACTCCTCGCTCACTTGTAATCAAAATAGTCGAGAATTGAACGATGCTGAACGAGCCAAATTGAACGAATTGATTGTTGCTAACAAAGCTCTTCTGGCACCGCTCGACGATGATATTACGAATTTGGTCGGTGAGGAATGCCGATTCAAGGTGAGCGTCATTCACGTTGTGAAGCATAATCTAATTCGATGATAACATAAAAAAAGCATAATTATTCATCCACAATTCGTACACGTACTTGCAAGAGTTAAAATTCTCGTGAATAAATATTCGATTTATCTTTTCAGGGAAATGCTGGACATTCCGATCCCATGTTACTGGACGTCATAAATTTAACCGCGATTGCGATAAGACGCCTGATCAAGATGTCGAAGAAGATAAATGCTTTCAAAAACATGTGTCAAGAGGATCAATTGGCCCTGCTGAAAGGTGGTTGCACCGAAATGTTGATACTCCGGTCAGCCCTCAATTACGATCCCGACAAAGATATGTGGAAGATACCTCACAGCCAAGAAAACATGTCGAAGATCAGGGTTGACGTGCTGAAGGAAGCAAAGGGAAATTTGTACAGTGAACACGCGAGATTCGTCAGAACCTTTGATCCCCGATGGCGCGATGAGAATATTATTCTTATTCTCAGTGCTATCGCCTTGTTTAGCCCAGATAGACCGAGAGTCGTTCACACCGATGTAATCAAACTCGAGCAAGTAGGTATACCATTCCAAAGTTCGCAGATAAATACAAAATCGCCTCATCTCTTACAATCCCCAGATGACACCCTTCGATTTCGTTGAAATTTGGATATGTTATAAAGCACCGAAAAGTGAGCGAAACGTATTTTCTTTTTATCTAAATAAATTTTTTCAATAAACCCCAATTTGTTGATTTCTATTCAATATATTCCCGAGTGGAGTGACAAAAAACGAAATATAGGGGTGGCCCACCCCTTAATTAATTTTGTTTGCAATGTCACTATAGTAATCTTCTCGTCGTTTCGGAATAGAAGTATGTTCGTTTTTGTTTAATTAAAATCGGTGGACTCCTTGTGTTCGAAACTGCGATATTATCCCCAGAGATGCCTTTTATCGAGGGGTGGTTTCACCCCTTAAAACCATTTTCCGCTGATAAAAAAAAATATGTGTCACTTTTCGGAGCTTTATAACATATCCAAATTTCACCAAAATAGAAAGGTGTCACCTGGGGAGTGTTCCCTGTTAGTGAATTGCAACTTTTTTCCAGAAATAATAATAAGTACGATTCGTAATGAACAATAGTTGTGACAGGAGTGTAACAAGGTGCAAGTAATCGGCAGAAGTGTAGGCTCTCTCCACTACTTGGTTTTCATACTATTCTGACGTTAAGAAATATTGCAAAATGGAATGAACTTATTGAAAGAATGACAAACACTCATGATTATCCGAAAGCAACGATACAATATTACAGAGCTTCAATTTCCAATATTATCCATGTTGGATTGTGCTAAATGAGAAATTTCGATTTCTTTTTCCAGAATTCCTATTTTTATTTGCTCAGAAGATACCTGGAAAGTGTATACACGGGCTGCGAGGCTAAATCAACGTTTCTAAAGTTGATACAAAAGATATCCGAGCTTCACAGACTGAACAACGAAGTGGTCGGTGTTTATTTGAACGTGAACCCGTCCAGCGTGGAGCCGCTACTCATTGAGATATTCGATTTAAAACATTAACGAAGCTTTTCAGAGTCGCTTAAGATTCGCTTCGAAGTTTTTGCGCAGGAAGGAATATCTTATTTTCTGCGCACTAGTCCCTGTGACGGGGAACATTGTATAATAGATAAATTTATTGTTGCCTATTCGATAAAATGTTATGCCCGAGACAGCGTTATTTCGAAAACGAACGATTAGACTTTCGAGACTTGAGAGCGTGTTGGGAAAGCAAAAATAGATACATTGTTAGCTTATTTTGTTACGATTTCGTAATGCGATCTTTCTTTCACTCTGCGTGTATATTTGGCTAATATTTGTTTTCGTCGGCCATAAATTGACATATGAAGAAAGTGCTTGAAAGAAACCAACACAAATCATTCGATAGTTCCAGATCGTGCTGAATGTGCAGTGAAACCTCGTTTATACGTTTTGCATTTATACGTTTTTCTCACCTGGTACGTCAAACTTCTCTAGTCCCGGCAGATTCCATTTATAAAGATGGTATTTTCACTTCTACGTTTTTTTTTTTCATTTATACGTCATATTTGACGTACCCCTTGAAAAACGTACGACCGAAGTTTCACTGTATATTACGAGATCATTTTTCCAATACGAATACATTGAAAAAAGACAATAATACAAAAGACCAGTATCGTCCGGTGTACTTTATAACGTAAACCCAAACAAACCCAAACAAAATGTTCTGTTTCAATTCACCACATTCTGCACAACATATTAGGTCTCCGTTGGTAACATACATATTGTGATTTGAAGGAAACCGCGATTCATCCGTATTCGCCATGTTTAGAATATCAATCAAGTGCCGAATTGTGGCATAAAAAGCTGTCCTGCCATTCACAGGAGAGAAACTATTTAAAACTATTTTGTGCCTAACACATTAAAAGTAAATCTGATAAATATTTTTATTTATGCTATGCGTAGATGAAGCAATAGGAAACACGGATCAATCATGTTTCAATGTTTGGTGGTCGAGAGAAATTGAGCGAGGCGCTCTATTTGTAACATGCGAAAGAAATGAAATTGCGTCTCAATGTATGTACAGCAATATAGGAATACATACCGGAAAAAAACTCAATGTCTTATGCATCTTTACAATCGTACATGTACGCGTCGGATGTTTAAGAAAAAAAAAACGCTTGGAAGTTTAACTAAACGAAGAAATGAAAATACCAAAAAATTTTAGTGCTATTTATCAAGTCGACCTCTATTAAAATAGGAAAATGTAAAAAAAAAATATATTTTTTTCAATCTACCTATCGGGTTACCTGGAAGTTATTTCGCTCTGCCTTTTTCTTATCACGTCTCGTGGTTCTCATCTCGCATATACGCCCAGTAAGCCGCTGCTATCATCATCGTGATCGTGGTAATACTGGCAATGGTGAGAAGCACGGAGATACAGAATGCAACGAAAAACACATAATATTTTAGGATGCTCTTGCAAGTCGAGAGTACCCAACCGAATATTGACGTAAAAAAACGGATCACTCCCATAGCATTTTCGTTTTATACCGCGCTCATTAATCCGAGCATCAGTGACACGCGACAGTCACGAATTTGTAGGGTTAGAGGCATTGAAACAATCGCTCGTTTCTCGATGAAATCGGTGTGAGAGATAATACCGTTTTTTTTGTGTTTTCGTAAAACGAAAGTCGCAAGTTTTTTCAAACAATATACGCGAAAAACGCAAATAAAGATTGTCAACGCTTCTCTACGGAAACTCTGGGATTAATAACAATAGAGGTAAACTTTTTATTTGTGGTTCGAATTCTCTTAACAAGGCTATATGGTTTTTCGTTTAAAATCCATTAAAAAACTTGTCTTAATCATATTAAAATTGTAAGTACTTAGAAAATCAATTCCGTTTCGTAGGGGACTCTTACTTTTTTTTTTAACATTTCAGGTTTTACTATTTTCTGGTCGAAATGTTCAGATTCCCCCAAGGGTGATTCTTCTGGATCACCATAGTCACTAGAGTGTTTTTTAGTACGACGAGCTTATTGTCAAATCATTAACGACTCTTCAAGTCGTTTGGTTAGTTAAAATATTTTTTTTATTTTATTGACGATCATTGAATCGTTCGTAAGTTCAGTCTCGCACGTGTATCTCTCACTTGGTTGCATCACACTTGTCCCTAAATATCGTAAAGGTAATTTTCAGATAATAACCGTGGAACTACGGCTAATAGCCAGATACTGGCACAACTCCGAAGAATTTCTTTTCCCACCGGAAAAATGTTTGCGCGATGCTTTTGGTGAGTCGTGATTTTGTTTTTCAAGAAACGAAAAGTTATGCCGTTTTTCGCGTATCGGTCGCGCGATTGTAGGGTTTTTCATCGTTAATATTTGTCCGTCATCTATGCTTTCTCCCGTTTATAATGAAAAAAGCTTTCCGTATTTTTTTCGTAATTCTTTTCCAGATTGGCACAACGTAGCTTGGCCGCAGCCTGATAGCAAGCACCAAGAGCCGACGATACCGTCAACTTCATGAGCGTACACTCGTCGAGCACTCGATTCGTCTGGATTTCTTCGGTGAAACCCTTTTCCATGAATTCCCAGGATTTCCATACGGAACCGACGCAGATTACTTTCAACCCACCAGGGCTCAATAATATATCCTGCAACGAATGATTCGTGGAATGGTAATTCTTACCAGCAGTCAAAATGGTGGGATATCGTTTGAATTTGACCAAACTTACATTGTGAGCTTTTTTCGATATGGCATTTAGGTGCTTAGCTAAGTATCTGCCGTTATCCTCAAAAAGCATTTTGCAGAGAGGATCGCCTTTCTGGCAACCGACGAACAATTCTTTGGTCAGCTGAGCGATCTTGCTCTTATCGAAATTGGCATAAAAATGGGGTAGGATTTCTACCCGATCGGCAATCTTGAAGTGATCCCTTATCGCGGGGAACACGTAGGTCGTTGGATACGGAGACGAATTCAAACCATCCATATCGTCAAAGACAAATTTGCAGGCCCGGTAAGCGATCCAATAAGCTGAAAACGAGGTATATTTTTATCGGTCAAATTGCATCGTAAACGTAAAGAAATTCGATACTCTCAAATGGCAATGAAGGAATTTACCGCGGATTAAATTGTACTTCGGCCGTCTCTTATTTCAGTTTTCTTACCGCTTCCTTCATCGCCCAAAATGTTGCCCCAACCACCGCAAGTGTGAGCTGTACCATCAGGATTTTCCAACAGTGCGTTGCTTCCAGTGCCGGCAATGAGAACGACACCACCGTTTTCAAGCCCTGTACTTATGCTACCAATCGTATCCGAACGAACAATGTATTCTCGACTGATTGTGGGATGTAACTGCTGAAGTATATCAAGGAGTTGCTGATCCGTATTTCCCAGTCCACAACCGCTGAGACAAAGGCTCTGGAATAATAATGGCATTATGAAAATGATAAACTGCTTCAATAACGATTTACACCATTACCATTTCTAGTATAAATGAAAAGTTCACGTTTTTCTCCCACACAGACGTGAAAAGTTGCTTCAATGACGCGCTTTTTTATGCTCTCAATGTATAACGATGAATAGAAGACAAAATCATTGAAAGCTTCTTTCGTTTCGTGAAGATGAAAGGGATAATCACGGAAAAAAATAAACATCGAATCCGTCAACCATCCTGATATTGCAAAGGTTTTTTTTACATAATTTCATTAAGAGTCAATGATTTTTTCGTATTTCTGCTATAATCAATATTTGTGTAATCGTAATCACACGTTTACCGACGAGATTAACCTTGCAAACGCAGGCACGCAAAACAAATACCAATGACCCGACGACTTTTCTTATAAACATCCGACTATAGGAATTACATCAAAGTCGGATAAGCTGTGTCGCTCATCGAATGAGATAAGATCGAGAAACGACGAGGTTACGCGTTCGCGTAAAACTCGTATACACACGTTTGATAATCTCACTGACCACGCAATCTAAAGGACGATTTTCCGATATCCCGATGTCTTTCTTGGCTCTCGTTATCATTTCGTTTATTCGATTCGCTGTTTCCGTCATACCCACGCTCTGCAAAAAAGATTATTCCCTTTTTATTCGGATCTCACTATCGGAATAGTAGCAAAATTCTTCCAGTTGTTCTTTATCCGAAAGTCATTAATTAAAAGCTCACCCAATGATTCGTTCCAGGACCTTTGACTTGTGTAAGCTGTTTTCCTCTGCTGTCCATTATGATCAGCGTGGAATGAGTTCCACCCCTGAAAATGTACCCAAATTTGCTTGTAAATAAAAGTTACTAAAAGTAAATATGATATCAACAGAGATACTCGAATCTCTCGCGATATCATATATATAAAAGTAGCCATTAGTTTTTCCTAATTTTTTTCTTGTTTATGTTATTACGCACTATAAAGAAATTACGTAATTTCTCAAATACCGCCTTGACATTAGTATTTCCGTTCCAATAGAACTATCATCTGATAAAAATCACGCTTTTCAGATGCGAATTATTTTTGTTTATAACTGAAAACTGACCATGCGGCATATTGAGTAGATAATCCAAAAGTGAACATTACATACTTGGTGTATTAAGTAATTGGGATACTCGAGATATGATTTTTGACTACTGTATCAAAAAGTTTCATAACTGTTCGATTATCACAGCTGTGTTAAGAGGTCAAGGAAAGATTACAAAAGTTTTGCGCAAGGAAATAATTCAGGCCTATCACATGGCCATTGTGGATTTGAACGTTTTAAAACTTGCAAGTATTCCATGCAAAATTACTATTTTGGAAATTCTTATCTTTTCTATCTTTTTCACTTCCAGAAAATGGCAGAACTTATTAGAACTTTTTGAAGCGATTGCACGTACGAATAATCAAATTTTTTAATTGCCAGAAACAGAAAGTATATTTATTATTTCGATTTCGTAGCATTGTCAAAGGACGGGTTTCATAAAAATTGCTAAATTTTCAGCATTCCACGACGGCACATCCTATCTTTTAAAACGTGTATTGAATTCGCATACAACTTTCAATCACTAGAAGAACCAATGAGACGGGTTGAATAAATGGTTCTTCAGACCGATAAAAACAGATTATTCGACTGGATCCAATTTTATCTCACGATAAACATTTTTCTGTTGTTGTGATAAGCCCTAATCAGTAGATCAGAGTCACGGTAACTAAGGTCGAAAAAGAATTAACCTTACCCCTCAATACCACCGATCAACACATCCTCGACGCGATCTGGTTTATCCTCCAGCGACATTTCGAAGGTTTTTTTTCGCTTTTCGGCTTCTTGAGATTTTATCGCGTCCCGTAAATCTCGCCGCAATTGATATTCGTCAATGGGTGAACGTTTCGTGTCCTTCTCAGTTTTTTCTTTTTTATTCGTCGATTTACCTTTAGGCATGGGGTTAGCAAATAATTAAATTGTTCGTTAATTTACACTTACGTTAAACCGAGCTAACGATTATTATTTGTCGACGGACAATTCGTCTCAAACGTCACATCAGTGATTACGTTGAACGGTGCAAGGAATGCTGACGTGTGACGTTAGAATAAAAAAAAACACTTAAGCATTCTGTGATAGTTTAGTTTGAGCATTAATGTTCCGTTAGATAAAAATGGTCAGGTACTGTACCAATGGGAGGACAGGCGAATACCGCCGTTCGTGTAAATATCTCACTAATGATATCGGAGACGTCCACGCCTAAAGTATTCGCTCACTTCACTAGTCAGTACATCTCGTGCAACTGGCAGCTGTAATCAATTTAAGATTGTTTCGACTTTCAGTATTCGCCAGCTCTAAAGTATTTAACCGGGTCACGTGACGCCGAATTTCACTACATGTATAGGCATATTCAAAAACAGCACGTTTCACCAAATTATAGCAATCTCGAATCCGACAAGAATTTGCGAACTTCGATAAATTAATAATTCATCAGCGGAACAGAAAATGAAAATTTTCGGAATATATTTTTGGGCTGATTATCATTTGACGTTTCTTTTTATCTTATCGAAAGATAGAAAGAGATAGGAAGATGTTGCGATGATAATCGATATTGGGAAACCGTTACATTCCTCGGATTCACCGTTCCCAATGGGAGAATTGTAGAATTTTAATATTTGTCACGATCGTTTACTACCTTTACTAGGTTTTTCCTAGATCCGCGATGTCTAGAGTTGACTCAAGAGGATTCGATGATAACGGCGGGTATCAAAACGCTTGCGAATCCTTTCATGACGACCTTGAGACACGTGTAGTGAAATATTCACACTGCAAAGCGTGAGCATATCTATTTGACAGAATTTGCCAAAAAGTAATGGTCAACAACGTTTTTTATTGATCAAGTATGATTGGGTTAGGTGGAAAATTCAATTCGTAGTTGCAGGTCTGTAATCAAAGAAGTCCAGTACGCAGTACCGTATCGCGCGAGAGCTGAACGTGTCAGACCAAAACAATATTGAAAACAAATTATTTTTCTACCCCAATAATAATCAAAAGATATATTTGTCGAGGAAATTTGTATGCGAAAAATAAAACGAGTCTGTTATAAAGGATGTGATTAAAAATTTCAAACAGATTATAACCCAAACAATCTTTCGTTATATTTTAAGGTTATAAACACACGTGTGCTACTGCACTGACAATGGGCAGATTAGCGGAGGTAAATATACGTTATGCTTGGAAAAGTGCACATCTTGATATAATAATCAAGAATTCTGTGAAAACTGCTTCGGTGGTTTGCCTGTAATGAAATCAACCATTTAAAACGAAAGTGCGATAATTTGAGGTTATGTTGACCTTGTGCATTTTCTCAATAACAGAACACGGGAAAGACGATTCTCTGAAAAGAATTACGCGATTAAGAACCGATAATACCCTACAACGAAATTCATACCCTATTGCAACTGCAAAACGAATACATAAATAAATAACCTCGCGTTCATCAATACAAATTAAAAACTAAAGTCCTAGTACTAAATGTCGTCAGTCTTTACTCACATCACTATTTGCTTTAGTTAACGATTTTATATAATACTCTACAGCTGACTGGAGACGAAGGTTCTGGAGAAAAGTCAAGGACATTTGTTTTTCAAGATGAGGGTCATACACTGGGAAATGTACTTCGATCCATCATAGCACAATAGTAAGTCTTTGAAGTGTTTGATTCCACCAACAAATACTTCGATGAGTAGGTACTATAAAAATGATAAATGATAAAAAAATCTTTCACGTTACTGAATTTTTTTTTATATCCAAAAATCGTTTGTAGAAATGGTAAAATTTGAATATTGTCTATAATTCAATGTGACAGGAATGTGCAAAAAACAAAGTACATAAAATGTTGGCTTCTAAATGAAAAAAATGTAATTTTCGCATTTCAGTCCAGACGTGAATTTCTGTGGTTACACAGTGCCACATCCTGCAGAGACGAAGATGCACTTTCGAATTCAGGCAAAAAGTGGAAGAGCAGTCGACATACTGCGACGAGGATTGGAAGATCTCGAGAAAGTTTGCGACCATACAAGCACCATTTTTACATCAGCTTACGATCAGTTTAGAAAATCTCCAGATTATAAAACAGCGGATTAATCCAAAGATACAAAACTGTGCGAGCGTGTATTTGTGAAACGAACGATGAAGTGCGAATCAGGAAGGTTGCGCAATTAAAAATAAAACGATTTTTGTTCATGATTCATGGAGAGGTTTTATTATCCCTTAGTTGACTTCGGCGGGTCTTTGACCAGCAATGGGACGATGATTCTTGGAAAGAAAATCGGCATGCTGCTGATAAGGTGCTGCCGATAGCGGTTGATCCTTCCAGAGATCAGGAGTCAAGTACGCGTACGTCTTGGCAATCGCGGCATAAGTAGCCTTAGCAAAATTACCAAGAGTACACGTCGATCCACGAGCGGACGTGTAACAATCCTCGATACCAGCCATGTGCAGAAGTTTCTTGGGTACCGGAGCTGATACGATTCCAGTACCTCTGGGGGCTGGGATGAGGCGTACCTGAACGGAGCCGCACTTGCCAGTAACCTTGCACGGCACGGTATGAGGCTTTCCGATCTTGTTACCCCAATAGCCACGACGTACGGGTACTACCGAAAGTTTGGCCAGAATGATTGCTCCGCGTATGGCCGTGGCCACCTCTTTGGAACACTTGACTCCAAGACCGATGTGTCCATTGGAATCTCCAATAGCGACGAACGCCTACATATGTTTTGTTTGTAATTCAGAGATAAAACTTCTTTATGCAACCATATATTTCATCGATTCTGTCGACGATGAAGTTGAGAAAAATTCGATAATCCTAAGAACACGTCGCAAAGATGTTTACCTTGAATCGTGTGCGCTGACCAGCACGAGTCTGTTTCTGGACAGGCATGATTTTGAGTACCTCATCCTTGAGGGATGGCCCGATGAACAGATCGATGATTTCGTACTCCTTGATGGGAAGCGAAAAGAGGTAAATGTCCTCGAGAGTAGAAATCTTTCCGTCGCGCACCAAACGTCCGAGTTTAGTCACAGGAATCCATTCCTTCTGATCCTCTTTGCCGCGACCGCGACCGCGTCCGCGTCCACGTCCTCTACCTCCACGACCGCGTGGGCCGCCGCGGTCGCCACCGCCACCGCGAGAACCGAAACTTCCGCGAAAACCTCCACGAGCGGCTGGAGCAGCGTCCGCCATTCTATTTTAATTAAAGAAAACAATTACAGCGTTATAATGCGGCTACAGAACCAACAGCGTTTACGGAAAACGAACATAACCTATAAAGAAGGGTTACGTGTGGGATTGGCACTACACGATTAATATCTGTATATTTTAAGACAATTTTTTATTATTTAGTTGTAAGTGATGTTTGAATTGAATTTCGAGTACACAAAATATTTAAATTCACATTTGATTTCGGTTATTTTGGGCAAAAATTCAGAGGCAACTTACGTTACTTCTTTCTGGTGAGTGCGGTCACGAAAGAAAGAGCAATGGCGTCGTCCGGTTGTGCCACATCGAAGCTTTCGATATATCGACTATTCGATACGATAATCGATCGCGTTAGTTGCCTGAACCGGAAATACGGTATTGACACCCGGTTGTTTTGAACATACACATGCGAAGTATCGAGAAGTGAAGCAAAATATCTTTCCGAAATGTTTCGAGTGCTCTTCTACACATTTCGATATAAAGCAAAAGAAACGTAATATAAATAATTAGGGTGTTGGACTTGATAAAGCATTTTGACCTCGCGTCACAATAACCGTATAAGGATATTTCTGTAACTTTACAATATATCTATTTCATAACTTTGCAGTAACGTATCGACGATCGATAAGAATTAAGAGGATTAAAAGAAATTTAGTGATTTTTAAGATTCCGGAAAAGTGGCCGAAGTTGAAAAATGTTTATCCGTTTCAAAAGTATTAAAAGGGTCTATTAAATCCTAAATTTACCGCTGATTACAAGTACGCCCGAGTTTTCGCTGAAAGTGAAAAATTACACTGGGAAAATGCAAAAGAACGTTTCTCCAATCTTTTTTTGGTATTTTTTCCTCGAAATGGAGAATTCAAGGCGAATTAAATGGTGGATTTGTCTTCGAGATACAAAAGTCCCAATGATATAATATCGATGAATTATGGGTAAAAGACGTGAGCTGCTTGAGTAGACCAGTCTATTCTGTTTATTTCAAACACATTCGTTGTAATAATTCGTATCACCGTTCTATTAGAAATAATATTTAGTCTCACGACGAAAGTACTACAATGACCGATCATCTTTAACTTTAAACAAAAGGAAAAACGAAAAAACGCATCGTGTAGAGGGAACGACGTACAAACTAAGATCAAAACTATGTAAATTGTCGGTGCGTCAATGAATGGCATTTGTCCGTAATAAGTCATGTTTTCGTTATTTTTGTTTCTAATGTGTCGTAGTATCGTTAATACCGTGATAGCTTTTCGTTCGTTCGTTTAAATGAAATAACGACGGAAACGTATCGTTCACTTTAGAGCGACTAACGCGTGGTGCTCATATTTTGAACGATAGCTCGGCCGATTAGCATCGGTTTACTTTGTTTACAAAAAAACCGTAATTAAACATTTTTTTTTCAACTGGATTAGGATGTCACTGCGAAATGTTTGGTGATCTCATATGGGTCTCTGCGAATCGTTATCTACTGGGAGATAGCGAGTGAGAATTTCTTCGATCGACCACCATTTGAAATGCGACCCCGAGCATCCGTTGACCAAGGATACAACGTGTTTGACATAAAAGCCAAAGAAGAAAGAGATAATCATGCACCAGAGTATGGTTTTCCAGGGTGCATGATTCGCAGTGATCCAATGGGCCAATGACGTCCGCCTAAAAGTACAAAAATTCATTAATCAATTTTTGCTTAGCGCTTTTTGTTTCGTCTTGCCGATTATAAAGTTAGGTTAGTTATAAAGTTAGAAGAAGTTTCTACCTTTGCCCAGACTCGTGAGGTCCCTCCACAATCGGAGACACATCCAGTCGCGGATCCTCCGAAGCATTAACCCAAACTTCAAGTTCGCTGTTGTCGCATTCTCGAAAGCTTAAACTACTCGAATGCAACCGTAGCACGTTGTTATTTTCTTCGCGCGAACTCCGTCGGGATTCTGCCTGCTCGAATATTTCACGTAATTCTCCTGTACTGCTGAAACTGCTGTGAAACAGAAATTCAACGTTTAGCTAAGTCTAACGTACAAGACAAAAACAGCAAATGTTTTTTGCTTCTCTTACGCAACGATGGATGGACTCGAAATAACTTAAAAATACAAAGAAAGACTCAACTTTAATTTATAAGCTTGAAAAATGGATATTATCAAATGTTTTCACATATAAAGAATTTATGCTTTTTTTCTTGGTCGAACTTGAGAATCGATCGTGCTAAATAATTTCGGACAAACATTGAGATCGATTAGAAGTCTTGAAAAAGGTATGAAACTTACTCCGTTCGATCCAACTTTTCCGACTCCCACTTTTGGCATTCGGCAGTCAACGATGGTCTTCTCAGACTGACTCTTCCGGACACAGAGTTTCTTTGACGTAAGCCATCCTGCGTAAATAATTAGTCGTGAAAAATAAGCGATTGGAAGCATTGAACAAAATACGCATTAGACTTTTGACGATTGCCCGTTATATTAATATAAAGCACATATACGACTAAACGTCAATATATCGATGAAGCCGGAATCGTGCGAGTTAGACAGTTGCCTCCAGACTTCTACACCGTATAAATCGATTGTTTCTCGTTCAAGTCTCAAACGCTAAAACCTAATATAAGAAGAATAAGGAAAGAACGTACATGCGATTACACAAATGAATAAAAGTAATATAGCGTACTTTCAAGACAGAAGCATAAAAAATCAAGACTTATAGTTAGTTAGAGCCATAAATGCAGAAATACGTTAATGTACGAGTCAAAGAAGAAATAGAAAGATTGGCGAACACAGAGTACGAAACAAACAAAATCTTCTCGTTGCCTTTGTGACTTCGTGAAAGTTGCCCAACGGTCGAAATATCGTCGCTATGCTAGCTCTTCTCCTAGCCATCTATAAAAAATAAAATAATACGATTCATTAACCGAACGCGCGTTCGGATTACCGTAGCGTGTAGAAAAAAAATTCCGTGCAATTGCTCGCAGCGTGTATATGCAACGGGCGTGTTCGTGCTTTTCCGGATTGCAAACTGAAAGGGTCATATAGAAAAGCTGTTTTTGTGTATTCTCATATTTATTACGATTTCTACCACTTTCGTCATTTTGCCTGTTTGAAAATTCAATGGAATATTCATAAGGATTTCATAAAATATTGTTAAAATAGAGAACGAGATTTGAACAAAAAAATCGAAGAGCCATTTGTGCTCTTCGGCTACTTTGAATTTCATTGAAATTCGAAAAGTTGAATAAAATTGAAGGATCACGAAAAACGAAACGAAAAATCGCAATAATGTGGACGATATTGTTGGAAGCGACGTAATGAAGCGAATAAAGCGTGCTTAGAGAATGGACGAATTTTCTTTGTATTTTCGAACCATCGTACGATTAGTGATGGGCACGCCCCGATATCGGGTTCGCGGCATGTCATCTCCGAGCTCCCCGTTGTGTTCCTCGATGACGATGTTGTTTTCCATCAGGATACGCCTGCAAATTTGTTGCGTAACACATATAGCTACACTATTATATATTATAGGAGTTTAAGTAAAAAAATGCGCAATTTGCCTCGAGACAATTCGTTTGCGGGATATTAGTGAGGACGGAAATGGCTCGCCTTTTCTCGTTTTTTTCCATGTCGACTGTACTTTAAGGCCTTGCATACGTACAAAGTTAAAAAAAATCGATATTTTTTACAGATTATTATTCTTTGTCGTTTTAGGCGTATTTCTGTGGAACTTGAATGTAAAAATTCCCTATAGATCAAAAGTGATTATAGAAAACGTTAATGCCCAATGAAACGAAACAAATAAATTTGTTTACAAAGTTTAAGCACTAATAAACAATGTTTAAACATTATGTTTATTAATTTCTATTTCTATAACTTCTGAAAACAGTTTTCCTGTTAGTGTCTTTTAGGTACTGCTGGACGTAAGGCCTTAACTTTGCAATGTAAATAGAAAAGTGGGTTCATTGGAATATACGTGGAGTAAAAATAACACTCCCGCATTGGTGGAAATTTGGACGGTGGGTATATTGAATCTTTTAGAGAACAGTCGGATTTACAGTTTTCTAGGCTTCCAAAATCTAAGCAGGTACCAAACTCAATATTTAAAAACCGTTGTTAATAGAAATTGAACAAAAATGAAAAACACAAGAGGTAAATGTCAGTTTGAAGTTGTGACTGTTCCTTCAAAGACCCAGTATACACAAGCCGGGTTAAAGCTAAACGTTTACTCTCGAATGGTAAGTCTGGCAAAACTCTGAGTGCGAGAAGAGGACCAACGGAAATAGAACGGAAATTGCGCTCAAAAGGATAAAAGTATCCTCACTTAGTCTCGGATAAATCATGAGCCAACTTTTCGCATCTGGATCTCAAAACGAGAAGATAACGATCGGCAAGTAAAATCGCCCTGGAGACCCTATTTTCCTGGTGCACCGCACCAAGAGTTTCGGCTGTGCAGGAAACTCTATGAGCGCACTGGTTTATCATCTCGAGCTGATGTCTGACGCGTTCGACCCTCTCGACAGATTCTCGATCGATGCACAACGGCGCTAGATCCTGCCGAGTCGGTTTTACTATTATTCTTGATTAACAATATTTATTTAAAACGCTACGTGTTTGCAGGCTCCGCGTCTTTTTCCTTGTGCCGAAAAATATAACAATATTTTTTATTATTTATATCACAGTGTGGATTATGATTCCTAAATTTTATTCGTAAATAAGATAATTATATTAATAACTTTTTGATACGCTGATAGATGTTTTCAAACGTTATCGCTTACCTGTATATCTTGCTGCATTTTTTTAACTTCGCAGGAAAGATTTCGCTCGGAGTGATCCCTCTGACGTAGAGAGAGAGCTACTCGACGTGGTAACGTCACCCTGTCTGTTACTAGACCCACCGAGAGAGCGATATACTTTCGCTACAAAAGAAATATATTTCGAACATTGAAAATTCAATCGTAAATTTATCGATTAATTGCAAAATCCAATAAGTTGTAATTGAATAAATAAAGTTTTATCGATTAAGATAACTATAACGCAAAGAATTTATCATTTTATAAATGTTGTAATTAATGCTGGAAAATAACCAGTTGGGTTTGACAGTTTGTCACGAATATCGAAAACACTGGTATAAACGAGGAAAAACTTTAGCGTAGGAAAGAAAAAATTGCATTTTACTTTCAGAGTTTCTAGAGTTGTATAAATCGAATGAAAATTAGCATTGACACGAATTAATATAATAATTAATTTTGAACGTATAATTTTGTTTGGAGTTTTGTTAAAATTATAGCTACCTCAAGCTCAGCTTCAGGAAGATTTCCTCTGGAACAGATGAATAAAAATAAGCAATAAGTAATAATAGACACATTTGTAAATATTATCGGTCGGTTGCGGCAACTTTGAATCGACGAGGTATTTAGCCAAGCCGGCTAGATTTTATTCTTTCCCGAACTATGTGATAATCACAGTCACGGGTATTTTTGGTGGGCCGAATTCTCGAGACACAATCATCATTTTCAAAGAAAAAAATATTTCCAAAGAGATTGGAATGACTTCGAATCGCTCTTCAGATTTCGACGAAGGTAAATTCGTCGAATTATTTTACGGCTGTGCTCGCATATCCAAAAATGCGTTATACCCCTAAAATACATTTTTAGATTTGGTCCGACTGATAATTCTAAGAAAATGAGACATTACCGAAATTCATCGTTGTTCAGGATTTTAGCGATACCAGACTCCTGAAGTCTAACGTCGGTGAGACTCGGAAAAACGGCGGGACGACTTTCTTCTTTGTTGAATTCTTCTTGCGATGAAATACGGTTAGTCGACTGGCAGCGATATTCGGAACGACCACATCCGCCATCCGATAACGATCTCCGAATGGTGTGCGGTTTCTGAAAACAGAAATAGAAATGAAAGAGAAAAGTCACTTGAATACAAAAACACACGCGTACGATTATTTAAATGATGGAACAATTTTCAATTTATTTTATTACTTTATTCTATTACTTTATTTTATTTAAACTTACATACGTTTTTTGTTTATAATTCTTCATGTATTTTTATTTTTTATTTATTTATTTAAAATTATAATTCTTCATGTAAGAATAATGTTTTTTTCGAGAATATTAGTAATAACTCTGAGAATGAAACTATCGCGATCACATTAGTTTTGTTCAACGATTTCATTGTCTTCGTCTCTTTTCTCTAGCGGGCGAAGAGAAGTAAAAATAACAGCTTTTATTATTTAAACAAAAAATAAAAATAAAATGACAGCTTTTCTCTAGCTGTTATCCTCAGTTATCACAGTAATCACATTAATCACATAAAAATGTACGACGCGTCTGTCAACGCAAATTGTGTTTTAAAAACAATAGCATATCGATAGAAAAACCTGACACTGAAAAATTAAAAAAAAAATGAATCCATCACTATCAAAGTTTAGGATCACCGACCAGGCCAATCTGAAGGTTGAACATTTTTATCGAAATCAGTCTAGCCGTTTCGAAGCCTATAAGAAACATACGTACACAATTAATTTTTTTATAGATGTCGATTACGTACTTTCGTGCTAAATGTACAACAGAAAACTATTAGTTATGTCGTCGCACGCGTTTTAATTGTTGTCGTTGTAACGGCCTCGAAGATCTATTAAAAAACTTAACGATGAAAAATCCCCCATAGATCTTAACACCACCCTACAATTTATATCACTTTAATTCTCATAAGATTGACTTCTAAAATTCTACTGGAGCGAACGTTAGTTCATCACGACTAAATGTAAACGAATGATCCCTCGTGGCGATTCCGTGATTTATTCCACGAGCACGTACGGATGGAATATACAACGTGCCTTATATTACTTAGAATCGAGCCACGAGGAACCCAAATTATCAAAGACTTTCGAACGACTCGTCTGTCTGGGTAATTCTCAAGCTTGAAAAAAGCTGCATTATCGTTAAATACGAAGTAAAAAGTTAATGTGAAGAAAATAATGAGATAGATATAGAAACAATTCCTGAGCTTCGAATAATTAAATTCGGAATTCAAAAAATTCGAAAAATTCGAAAATGCGAAAAACTTGGTTCAAAATTAATGAATGTACGAAAAAAAATTGAAAATTGGTATGTATACGCTAGTTTAAGAATGAAGGCTTCCATAAAAGTACGATTTTTTGAAATATACTTATAGGCACGCACGTACGTGTACATTTATATATTTATAGGTACACTCGTGCTACCTAAAATATTTCTCAGTCCCCTCTTCTCGGACGTTTTGGTCCGCGAGAGCAAATATTATTTCTCAAATTGAAATATCGATGCAGAGGGGTTTTGAGAGGAAGAGCGAAATTCATGATTTCGCGGTTTGTGGCAATTTGAAACCGTGGATGTACGAAGGTTGGCAACGAAGATTAAATATAATATTTACTCGTTAAGAATATCGTGAGTTTTCCGACTTTCCGCTACGTTTTATCATTAAAGAAGAATTTTGGGTTTCATCTCGATCGAAGAAATCAACCCGGGAAAATATTTATCGCCAGAAAACTAATTTTTGAATTCCCGACTTATGTGAGGCCCACCTTATTTGTTTTTAATCACCAAAAAAAAACTATTAATGTTGGAACAAAACAAAAAAGTTTCTTCAATCGTGTATTCAATAATGAACGTATTAATAATAATTTTGGTTCAGAAAACAATGTTCACTATTAACTATATAAGCTTTTTTTAAAAAAGTGTCTTTTGGGCCTTATTCAGACTACTAGTTATTAATAACGCTATCCCGTTGTGACTTCGTACAAAAAAAAAAAAATAAAAAAAATTAATAATCTTCAATTTTAAACTTAAATTTTGATAACAACATGTATAGTGCTGATAAGCCAGTGCATATAATTAGAACAAAAAATCACTAAGTAATATTAAAATAATTTTTTGTTTTCGAAAGTTTTGGAAGTCGAAATTGAATAAACGTTTACGTGGGATCGCACGTGCTGCTTTCTATCGACTGCAAATTTGTTTGGGTTTGCGAAAGCGCGGCGATTTTTATGGCAATTTACTTTCAAGTACTTTCAGGTATTTTACTTTCATTACAATTCCGCTTTTCAAAACTTTCGACGATGTTGTTAATCTCGAGGATTAACTTTCAACAATTTGAATTCCTTTCGTGTAATTTTTCCTTTTAAACCCAAACATAAAGATATTTATTGGAGTCACGTGAAGAAGGGAAGTACTTATTGCAAATTGGATCGATCTCGAGTAAGACACGTGTCCTCGCGGAATCTCGATACGCGTCTCCGAAAACGAAACTCCTCTCGTGACATCCGGGATCGCGGATTTAGCTCGGGTCGGTTTCGAGGTTGCACCCGACCAATCGAAGAAAATTCGAAGGCCTGAACGGTTCGACTTAACGGGCAAAAACGTTCCAATAAGCTCCTCGACGGTGTAAAAGGCTAAACGTTAAATGACCTTGCCTCGGGGCACTTTCGAGTTTCAGTGCAATTAGCACGACACATTAAAACGTGATCGTACTACTAGTTGCAAATGATGCTATTGAATGGTCTTGTATAATTAATTCGAGAAGTTCTCTTGTCTAATGAGGGCAAAATAACTGAAGCAATTTCAAGAATACACCGAAACGTTTCAACGTTGAGCAAACGTACTTTTTTTTTTTTGTATTTCGATATTTTTAATTAACAACGTTCATATATTTTTATTCTCGAGATCGTAAATTATTTCAACCAATGGTATACTTGTTCATTCGTTAACCTGTCGTTACTTTTTAATGAATAATTCCTATTTCTATCTGCAGACGCGTCTTCGAAACCAAGCGACGTAAATCTTTGCAACGAGTGTGGAATTCGTTATTTCTCTTTCATTATTTTTTTCATTTTTTTTTCATTTTTATTAATTTTCATTTTATTTTTCATTTATTTCTCTTTCAATCTTTTTTTCTCTTTGTAATATATTTTTCATTTTAACAAAAATTTAGTATTTGACTTTTGACAATGTCGTTTTGTTTTCGAAGGCAAGGAGTTGGAGTTGAGTTTTAACTCGTCATATATAAATATACAAAGTGCTCTGGATAGAGAATTTTCCACCTCGCTTCGAGGTTAGTTTAAAAGACAATGGAATAAATATATAGCGATCTCATCTAATTCTTATAGGCTTCATAAAGGCTCCAAAATAATCCGAGTATCACCCCGAAATCTCATTATTTTATTTTGGTGTCAAAGCGAATATCGTGCGTTCGATTTTTTAAATAAATCGTTTTTTTTAAATTAATTTTGTATCAAGTGACAAAAGTAGAACGTATATTTTGAAAAAAATGTATTTACGCCAGTCTCGTCATCTCGTTTACTGAAATGCAATTTCGTAGAACTCAAACGCTCAAACCCAGCGCAATAAATAACTCGCTGGCAGTTTCTTACTCTCGAAGATGACAACATTTTAATTGATCTTCATTATCGTCAATTGCTCGGGTTCGAAAGTGTGATACTGAACTTGATTGTAATTAACAAACCAAACGAAACAAAAATCAACCACATCATAGCTCCATGGAAGAAGTATTCCATTCACATTTGACCTCCGCTCGATACTTCGTGATTTTCCAGAACATCAATCAGTTCAACCAGTTCTCTAATAAACATTTTCTAAAATTTATTTAACGTCAGTCAAAGCTCAATGTCAACCCATTTCTTTTTTTATCAATTAAACAAAGACGTTTCATTTTTTCTCGTCGTTTTTCAGTTCTTTTTTTTTCATGGAGAAAAATCTTTAGAAAATCATTAAATCACGTCTAAATAATCGTTCCACGAGAAATTGAACGCTTGGTATAACAATTCAAGGTTGAGTCTCGATTATTGTTTTTTTTTTATGAATTTGAGTGCATAAATATACTTTTATATCATTTTTGGGTTTCACAAAATGATAAAAGTGTTACCGAAACGGTACACCTCTGCTTCACTAGATTCGACGTTCATGGACTCCCGAGTTCAAGGTCTTCGCGCGGGTCGTCGTGAATAATGAATATATAGAACATAAATGATTAATGATTTTTTTTCCTTCATGATGCCTGTTAATGAGGACTGTATATTAGATTGAATAATGAAAGTGTACGATCTGATTAATACATGCACGCGCATGCGATTCAAAACCGTCGAAATATCGCATAAAGAACAAAGTTTCGGTTAATGTTTTTGTAATTATTTCGTTCATTGAATCAATGGCAAACGTGCAGTGTATAAAAAAAACGGCAGCGTGTATAGTTTTTCCATAATTTATAACTTAATTAAACTATAATAACTTTATCAATAGTGTGTTTTTAATACCTCATTTCGAATGGAAATAATGTATGTTTGGGTTTGTTTGGGTTTGCGTGTGTAAATCGAATCTTTAAATACACATCAATGACTTAAAGAGATATAGCCAGAGAGTGTGATGTGAGTTGGGTTTGTTTGGGTTACACGCAAATATCGAAAAATTGTAAAAAAAAACTTTTTAATTCAATGGCTAATCATCTGCAACAAATTATCAAAAGAAGGAAAGACACATATCCTACTAAAAAATTGATTATTTTTACTTTTTTTTAAATAAAGAATATTGATTATTTTTTCGAAAATTTCATTTGTGTTCAGTTACCAAATTCAAAAGTTTAAAACCGTAGTTAATAAAAATTGAACGAAGTAAAAAGCACGAGAGAAAAATTATTTCGGATTGAAATGTTGACTGTTTCTACTTTTTTAAAAATAAAGAATATTGATTATTTTTTCCCTTTTTTCATTTGTGTTCAATTAGCAAATTCAAAAGTTAAAAACCGTAGTTAATAAAAATTGAACGAAGTAAAAAGCACGAGAGAAAAATTATCGGATTGAAATGTTGACTGTTTCTACTTTTTTAAAAATAAAGAATATTGATTATTTTTTCGAAAATTTCATTTGTGTTCAATTACCAAATTCAAAAGTTTAAAACCGTAGTTAATAAAAATTGAATGAAGTAAAAAGCATGAGAGAAAATTTATTTCAGATTGAAAAGTTGACTGTTTTATTAAAGAGGCAGTATACAAACGCCGGATTAAAAAAACCCAAGAAATTGGGTTGTGTTGGGCTTACCTCGCGTTTTTCCCTCGGTATAGCCACCGATTTCTCCGGGACGCTATTAGCGGATAAATCATCCGGTCTCTTGAAGTTGTTGTCTTTGCAGTTGTTGTTATTGTTGTTGTTGGTCGGCGCTGGGGTCGACGTACCGAGTAACGCACCGTCGCCAAAATTCAAAACGGTCGGTGATATCGAACGAGTCTCGTTCACAACGTTACGACGTACATTATCGTGATTTCGTATCGCCATAGGATCGCACTCACTGTCCGAGCTCTCCTCGCCGCTTGACATCGCGAGCGCTACTGCCGAGGAGACATTCGTTTTTTCGTCTTGACCCTCGCGAATTACCGTCCCAGCAACGCCTCCGTAACTTCCAACGCTCCTCGTACTCTCGTTTCCCGCTTCGTATCGGCAACCCGCTTCCACGATACGATCGTACGAAAAGCCTCGAGACTTCGGAGGATCTGTCCGCGGTCATCACCGGAAAACACAAACATTATCGTTACAGTTCTGTATCAATTCTCCAGCAAATTATTTCAACACCAATAACAAAATATCTTGTCGATAAATTTGATTATTCATTGTGTATGATGTGTTTATTTTTCAATAAAAATTGATTTGAATTTATTTTTATATGTATATAAGCTAAACAAACCCAAACAAACTATTTCAAGTCCAACAACAAAATCTTGGGGATAAATTTAATTATTCATTGTGTTCGATGTGTTTGTTTTTCAATACGAAATTTACTTGAATCTATTTATATATATATATAACCCGAACAAACCCAAACAAACTATTTCAACACCAATAACAAAATATCTTGTGGATAAATTTGATTATTTATTGTGTATGATGTGTTTATTTCTCAATACAAAATTTACTTGAATCTATTTATATATATATATATATATATAAAACCCGAACAAACCCAAACAAACTATTTCAAGTCCAACAACAAAATCTTGTCGATGAATTTAATAGAAATGATTTCTTATTACGAAATACATTTGATAAAAATAGTTAATTGTTCCGTGAAAATTGCGTGCGTTCTCTGAACTCCATCAATAACTCAGAAAAGATAAAAACAGAGTTGAAAGAAGAAAAATAAAAAAAAATAGGGGTTAAAAACAAAATTACCTTGATGAGCGTAGGTGCGATCGTGAATAATCGGTTTTTCGTAAGTCGTCAAGAACGAAAATTTGGAAGTGATTTCAGCAAGCGGAAGTTGACACTTTGGCGATGGATTGTAAGATGCACTTTTATCGTTCGAGAATGAATCGATTTCGGAGGCACTCTCCGGAGTTTCCTCTGAAATTTGATTGTCGTTGTAACTGGTATGACCAGGGATCGCTGATAAAAGCGAATAATCCGAAAAGTCAAGTTCCCGTGAAAAAGTTGCTGGGCGAAAGGTAACACCTCTTTGGATCTCATAATCCGAAGGTCGAATTTTGGGATCACTGATATCAGCCGAATTCGAAACATCGTGAAAATTGAATTTATCGTTGATTCGTCGAAGCTCGTCGAGTTTTGTTTCTTCGTCGCTATACGGTCTCTCGTCCAAGCGAGTTTTAGCTTTTGTGATGCTCGTCCTTTCGTCGTTGCGTTTCGAATTCTTTTTCGCGATCGACTCGTACGAGGGAATTTCCATGAGTGAGGGAAGCTTCAATTTCGTAGGAGCGAGAATAACCGGTCTTGAAATTGTTCGTCTGAGTAGGGTTTCCGGTGGAGTGGAATCGTCCCGATGATCCAGCGTTTTTTTCGGCGACGGATTCTCCGAGGAATCGCTCTCTTCCCCTTTATCACGATAATTCAATAAATTATTTCGAGCGTTGTGAAAAATCTTGGTACTTTCGACATTGGCTTTGCATCCATTGTCGAAACCGTTTTCGGGCTGAGAAGACGGCGTGCTATTCGAACGTTCGGTCAGTCTGTACGTATTCGAGCCAATATCCGTTTGAGTGTCATCGTCGAGTTTATCGATATCGAAAGAACGATGAAACACGGAAATTTTTCTTTTCGGTGAATTAGCCCTCGGTTTCAAACTATTTTTCTGCTCAAAGTAATCGTTTTCCATTCTACGAGGTGTTCCTGGTCTTTCGGATGTTTTTGACAAATTTGCCGAAGAATCAGCCATCGGATTCGACTTTCCATCGAAAAGTGCAGTTTCGTGAGCATCTTCGAGAATCTTGCTCGTTTCACCGTCCGAGCTCTCGCGTTTAGTCATTGATACTTCGTGCGGATTCATGACGAAATCGTGAGAACAATCCGTAACGATCGACTTTACGTCGATCGACGTTGCTGCATTCCCGATCTTCGTTGCTACGGTTCTCATCGTTTCGGAAGGCAATCCGTCCCCGCCTGATGAAAGAGTCTTCATCGATCCTAAATTATCCTTCGAATGTTCGGACCAGTTTCGTTTCCTCTCTGCAGCGGAATCGACGACTGATGTGTAAATGCATCTGTATCTGAATGAAGAATTTAAGAATTAATTAAGAATTGAAGAACAATTTAAGAATAATTTAAGAATTTATGAAGAATTTAAGAATCAATTAAGAATTTCCTCGTTAGAACAAATCAATGGCACCAAAGTCTGAAAAGCGAATGAAATAATTGTCGTTTTCTAAATTGAATCGATAAAATATTGGCTGTCAAAATTGACTTATTGTTTATATAATGGCCAAAGCCAAGAAAACGGTAAAACAATTAAAAAAAACGTTTTTTGGAGGAGAAGCTTCAAAAGTTATTGGATAACGATTGTCAATTCTTGAAAATAATCGACATAGACTACAATATTCATATATTTTCTCCGCTGGAGATTTTGGTGATTCTGTACTTAAGCAGCTTTTTTTCAAAAAATGGTCCCCTATTTTTTTGTTGCTGATAAATAGCGTTATTTTGTTAAAAATAATTATATTATTGATGCGGAAGAAGTTTTTTATCAATTATGATTTTTTTATTTTTTTTACGCAGACACACGCAAACAAACTCAAACGTATGTGTGTGTTTGGGTTTGTTTGGGTGAAAAAATAAAAAATTTTAAATTGATAAGAACCGTCTTCTGCATCAATAATATCGTTGGCTATTAAAAAATATAATAATAAAATAATAAAATAAATAATAAAATAAAGCTATTTATCGGAAAAAAATCGGGAACCATTCTTCGAAAAATCTGAAGTACAGAATAACCAAACAATCAAATTTTATTAAATACCCCGTTATTTTAATCCAATGTTATTATAATTAAACTTTTCTAATTTAATCAAATCTTGTATTCGTTCCATTTTTCAAATTCAATCCAATATTTTATTTAATACATTTTTAATTTCATCCAATTTAATCCAAATTTAATTTCAATCAACAATTAACCATTTAATTAAATACCCCGTTATTTAAATCGGAACATAAGCTCACCTAGGATTTTTCACCGCTGCGTATCGATCAGCTGATTCTTCTTCTGGCCCATTCGTGCACTGAATTATTCTGTCGAGTTCCTTGACGATGGGTTCGATGATTGTGTGCTCCGGAATAGTAAGGCCGGTCGGTATCGCGTTTTCGCGAGTCATTGAGTCATTATCTTTACCCAAATTGCCAGTTTCAGTTTCCACTACGCCTTTATCGACGAATTCACCCAACGACCGTGAATTCATCGAGAAAGCTTCGATGAAAACGTCGCGTTGCGAGTCTGGTACGTCGAGATTTTCCGTCTTTTTTTCTATCCTGGAAAATTTGTTGGGTTTGGCTATCGATGATTTTCGAAAAACTGACAAAAGAACGACGACGATACGAAGGACCTTGAAATAATTGTACGAATAATGGGAAGAGTATAGATACACTTGCACGGGCTCGTATTAATTAGAGTAATTGCTATTATAATCCTGACACTGCCTGCACACGATGGAACTGAAATTATTTGAGCGAAGCAATCAAGCTATCACGAGGAGCAATGAAAGCGTCCTTGCCGGGCGAATCAAAGCGTCATCAGATTCTTCTATACGTATACCTGCCCCATCATTGGCTCCCTTCATTTAAAAAATATTCATACAATGCAGGCAAAAGGGCGATCGAGAATTTGCACTCAATATTTCAACCTGCCGATGAAACATCCATTGCGTCACAAAGGTTATATTAATATTAGCGGTTGATCGAATTTTTCAAACGACGTCTGAAATTGATCCAAACAAACTCAAAAGACGTTTGGAATTGATCCAAACAAACCCAAACGACGTCTGGAATTGATCTCAACAAACCCAAACGACGTCTGGAATTGATCTCAACAAACCCAAACGACGTCCGGAATTAATCTCAACAAACCCTCACAACATCTGGAATTGATCTCAGCAAACCCAAACGAACCCAAACGACGTCTGGAATTGACGCGTTTCGCTCAAGTATTTTCGATGACGAAAAAAACGTTGAATGCACAATCGATAAAAATATATGCACTTTGAAAAGTTCACGCTAGAATAGTGTGCTTGGTTATCACGTCATGGCGCGAAACACCGCCAAGTATTCTTTTTTTTTTTTACGTGGTAAAATGCTTGTTGACAGAGTCAAGAGTTACGTGAGATCGAGTTGATATTCGCTACGTAATGCGTGACTTTAAATGACTTTACGAGTTGCAAATATTATCCTCAAGAATGGACTTGACGTTATCGTTTCGTCAAGCTTGTTACAAGCTCGGACTAGGAATGCGAAAACGTGCAATTATGGTGATTAAAAGGCGCTAGACAGAAGAAAAGCTAGTCAATGTAGTGGTAATAAAAAGTAATATCCACATTTTTAAAATTTGTCAATTGCACATTCGCAGATTTCCATAAATTATTTTTTTCAAATTGTTAACAATATAAAACCCAAACAAACCTAAACAAACTTAGTAATCGAAAAATTAATATAGAAAAAATAAGAATAATAAGTCATAAGACATTGAAAAGCCACGCAAATTCATATTATCCGGAAATATCGTACAGAACTGCATCCAGGAACGTACAAAATCATTCCGAACGAAAAATTGAATTTTCGTGGCGAATTATTTTCACATTATTTATATGCTCTAAGTATTTAGAACTTGAGAGGGAAAGGATATTTTTATTTAAGGAAATTTAATTTGCAAGCCCATAAGCAATCGATTTTCTTCAAAAGTTGATTTAATTGATTTTTTTCGTTCATTACAGTGCGAAAAAACGTGCAAACTAATTAGGGGTTTTTCTGAAAACAGCTGTTATTTTGGTATCCAAAAATACATCAGAAAAAAAGCTATACAGCCCCGCAAATGTAGTATATTTTAATAATTTTCAATCCGGTCTGAATTTTGAATTTTTTTCAAATATTTTGAATTTTTATAAAAAATTTCGAATTTTTTTCAAATAAAAAAAAAATAGAATTCGCTTTCAATTATAATAGAAATAATGTTTTAACGTATAAATAGAATTCACATTTAGACTTATTATTCCCACAGAATTATTTTTATTATTTAGATTAATTTCCCAAAGTATTTATTTTAGGTAAAAAAAAAATTCCCGAAGATCGGGAATTTGTGAATAATCGAAAGGGTAATTTCGACTGAAACGTTTATAACGTACCAATATCACCGATTTTTCACACGATTTTTTCATCCGCGAATTTTCGCTATTCACGAGGAATAAAAAATGAAAGAATCACAAGAATTCGCAGCACAATCGATACGTGCAAATGACGATACAAAATAATCCTTTAAATACGAAGAATTATACGAAAAATAAAAAAGTGGGTGTAACGTTCGAGATCCGACAGTACACTGACGCATGGGACGTGAGAAACAGTTTTAGCTTTAAGTACAGAGAGACACATATACGTATGATAGTGTTTGCGAGAGAGCGAGGGTAGGGGAGAGCTGACATAGGTGGGTACGACAATGAATTTTCTCCGATAAAGAGCCCGAATTGAAAAGTGGTGCTCGAGTAAACAACCGCATTTAACTCAACGATAATATTCTTCCAAAGCGTTTCCAATTAATTTTGGGCAACCCGATAAACTCGGAGAAACTCGGAAACGCCGAAGGACAATTTTCAACCAAGTTTCACGTCACAGCTATCTTTTAAGGCGAGAATAGAAATTCGCACTTCGAAGCGGAGAATATTGAATTCCCATGTCAGTGGGAAGGAATGAGATCATTGTTACAATCTTGTAAAAAAAACGTGTTTTATTTTCGTTTGGGCCTAATAGCCAGCGAAATGCTTTTTTTTGGATTTTCGAAAGGAAATAAAAGTTATCGTTCTTGTAAGCTTCCGAAATCAAAGGCGTTAAAATACCAAAAATGTTTGGGTTTGTTTAGGTTGTAAATTATCATTGTAAATTATCCAAAAAATCTTCCAATCCATTGAAGGACCAAAAATCTGTTGTTATTAATGACAGTTGTTTGGGTTTGTTTGGGTTATGAATTATTGTTGCGAATTATCGAAAAATCTCCCAACCCATTAGAGAACCAAAAAAACTGTTGCTATTAATGACAGTTGTTTGGGTTTGTTTGGGTTATGAATTATCATTGTAAATTATCCAAAGAATCTCCCAACCAATTAAAGGAATGAAAAAGTGTTATTAATAATGCCAGTTAATACCGCATTGAAATGTAAAAATCTAGATTGATCGAATATAAAAATAAACTATTCCATGTTCCAAATCCTGAAAATGTAATTAACGAACGAAGATTAATCCTTCCCCGAGATTAATCCACAACGAAACGCAATTGGTTACTTTTTTTTTTTTGGTAACGGTTTTTTGAAAACGAAAAAATAATTGGATAGTTCGAGTTGCAGCATAAATAACTCACGAGAAGAGTACGTTGACATCAAGGGTAAACCCGAAATAAAAACAAGTTCGCGGCATCGAAGACGGCGAATCGAAGGGAGAAAGGGAGAGCAGCGAAGAGGCAGAGAGACAGATTTTTGTCGAACGCAGCTTTTCCATCTGGTTCACATTGAGGCTCGAATTAACCCAGATGAAGCGAGACAATTTCACGAGAAAAGATAACACCCGGTTACTGTTACGATCCCCCGGGCAAGGTTGACACGATCTTTGCGAACCTTCATCGAGAAATATGATTTATCGATTCCAAACCCTCGTATTACCTACAATCGATTTGTTGAATTATTAACCCATTAATTCAACGTTCACTGACGGATGGAACGTTTTGAAAAAAGAAAAATAACCTTGTACCGAAACTCGATCAAGATTATTATCTCGGGGTCGAAAAAACTTGGAATCGGAATCCCCATGGTTCACTTCGTATTTTTTTTTTCTAATTTACTTATTTTCTAGCTGACATTGCACCGACGGAAATGGACGCCATTGCCACAGCAAAGTAGCCTCCTTTTACATGCTAATTCAAAGATAAACAATGGCTCTGTCATCTCGAACCGTTTTTTCGAATACGAAACAAGAATTCCTCTCGTTCTTGAACGAAGAACCAATGATGAGAAATAAACGAGTATGTTAAACCGATCGGGTGATCGCGCTTAAACGAAGCTGCAGCCCCGTTTTTATCGCTACGACAAGAACGAAAAAATTTATTATGAAGACGTTTCACTTTACTGGGTACAGATCCCATTTGTAAATATTGCGGGTTCGTAATTGATCCACAATGATAATCAATACAAAAATTCGAATTTTTCACGTTAACCGGACGATTTTATTTTGCATTGCAATTGCTATTTGGGAATGTAAAAAATGACCTCTCTTTCACGATGAAAAATTATTAGGACCAAACAAACCCAAACAAACTTACGATCGAACAGCGGGCAATGATTCAATTTTGTAGCGAGCTTAAGTGTTGGATCAATTTTTAAACGAAATCTAGAGTGGGATAGAGGAAATCTTCAACTATGATGCTCGATGATAAAAAATAATTTGTTTGGGTTTGTTTGGGTTAAAAAAATGAAAAAAAAAGAAGAATTGGTTGAAGAAAAATAATAAAGACCAAAGAAACTCAAACAAACCCAAACAAAATATCGCTTGAACAGCGAGCACTGATTACTGAAGCACTGAATCAATTTTGAAATGAAATCTAGAGTAGGATAGAGGAAATCTTTAGCACCGATGCTCGATGAAGAAAAATAATTATTTTGGGTTTCGATGTTTGAGCTCCGAAACTCGATGATAAAAAATGATTTGTGTTATGCTTATACGAGAGATTAACGCCGCCCCAACTTTCGGAAGGTCGATTGCTATTTTTTGCTTTCGAGGGCCACTCGCATGATTATTTTTTTTACTCTCGAGGTCTGTCGCAAGTTAAGTTTCTATATTTACGGATACTCCAGAATGAAGAAAAAAAAAAGCTTCGCCACGAGTGGATGAATTACTCAGACATAACGTGCTAATTCGCTGGGTGAAACGATGCATATGTGGCTCGGGCTCGCACGTGAAATCCCACTCGTACGTTACGGTATATCATTTATGACAGTTACGGGAAAAGAAATGTTTGGGTTTGTTTGGGTTGAAGCGGAGAATTGAATTCTCTGAAAAGTAGCCCGCAATATGGTGCCAGTTGGCACGTACGTTTTCATCATTTTTTACATATTCGACATTAATTGAGTACGTCGAACGATAGGAGGTTTTACGATTTTTTTTTCGGGGTATAGTTTAATTATATCCTTACCTAAAGAAACTGTGTACAAATATTTCAGAAACGCAAAAGCAGGTTATACGCTTTCGGGAAAAAAAACCGAACAAACCCAAACACTTTCAACATTAGCTAACGTTTTTCTTGAAAAAACCCAAACAAACCCAAACAAACACTTCCAACGTTAGCTAATTCGCTCTACGTTAAAATGTTGATAACGAAAATAAACACTAGATAATAGGGGCCATAGAAACGAATATTCTATAATAAAAAATATTATTTGAAAAAAATGCAGCCTGATGTGTCGTCGACTCACATAAAACGCAAGTGATCCTCGAAGCTCCGAATTTGAAATTGGCTGGCGAGTTGTTGGTTCGTGTAGGTCGAATCGGCGCGACATTGAGTGCTCGCTTCCTTCACCTCGGGCTTCCGGAGGATTTTGTTCACCTGATATCAATTGTTTGACTGTGTTACGATGACGACGACGACGGCGGCGGAGACACGTACGATAAGATCGCCGAGAGAGAAGGTCAGCCGAAAAGAATAGAGCGCTAAAGTTGGCTCTTTTGTTATGAAAATTAAGGATGCCGATTTTCAAAGTATCGTCGATACTTTATCCGCTAAAAATCATGAACTGCAATTCAATCGCGTTTCATTTTTAAAAAATTAAGCTTTGCGATAATATATTTTTTGGCACATTCTCTCTCTCTCTCTTCCAATTTCGACTTTATTTTGATTCTAATTTCTGCTTTATTTCGACTTTAAATCGATTTTAAATTGAGTTTAAATCGAGTTTAAATCGATTTTAAATCGAGTTTTAAATCAAGTTTTAAAAAACTATGAATATTTCAAAAATTTTTAAACTTTTACCTAGACCATATTTAGTTACATTTGACAATATTTTAGTATTTATTTTTATGAAAAAAAAAAAACGTTTGTTCAATATTACGATTATTTGTTTATTGTTGAAATTACCATTTCCGAAATTTCCCATATTTTTCGCAAAAGCAGCGACACTTCGGAGCTTTCGTCATCCTTGGCGTTTTTATTATTGAAATCGGCGTCGTTGGGTGTTAATTGTTTATGCCGCAACTGGTCTAAAAATCTGTAAAATATTAACGATTTATTACGAACGAACTCCGTTAAAAAAAAACGATAAATCGGTACGAACGAAATAAATTAAATATTAACACACTTATTTATTTCAGTAACAGCTTGATCGTTTTCTTCCTCGTAGCAAGACAATTCGTTTTCGAGCTCGCGAAGCCTCGACTCGGTTGCCGTCGAAAACCCCTGGGAATATCATGAAATCGTACATCAATGTTGTTACATTTAATATTCGCAAGAAAAAAGAGATCATTGCTGCTTGTTAGAATGTAAAACGAAAAGAGGTCGTTTCGAGTGTCGTATTAGATTGAATTTTTTTATTAACGATTTATTTTTGCCTTTGAATTTAGTTTCAAAATTTATTTTTGCAGAAATAGTTGAGAATTAAATACCAATAAAATTAACTTGAAAAGGGGTCGTAAATAATTTGCAGTTCGTTAAAAAAAAAAGATACTTTTGTATCTTTTTTTAATTAATATTTTTATTAATTTTTTAAATTTTTATTTTTAATTTATTTTATTTTATTTTATTTTATTAATTTTTTAGTTAATATTTTTATATTACAGACAAATGAGTACTGAAAAATGTCTTTGTATATGTAAAATTTGAAAAAAAAAACGGAAAAAGGTATTTTCAGGCGATAAAATAGGCGATAAAATAGATCGGTGAAAACTGCTACATGGATCCCAAACAAACCCAAACAAACAATGCAAATAAAAAAAAAGGTCGAATACTCACAGAGGCTTTGAGTTCGTCGTACAACGAATTGTGCAATTGGTTATCACTGAACGATGTACTGTGGGTATAAGACTGCAAATATCCAATCGGCGTGGTTGAAGTAATCTGGGAAAATAAATCGGTCTGATGGAACGATTGGTGATAAATTCATTTGGATACGAAAAATCGAGCTCGTCAATAATGTTTCAATGCTCACTCCATCGGATGAACTTTCCGCGCTGTCCGGTGCGAGAGGGTCGAATTTACTTTTTTTTAAGTTCTGGATTTTGTCCCGTAACCGCTTGAACACACGAACGAACACAAATCAGTACGAACGATGAGTCATTCATAATCACGAATAATTAATCTCATTTCATCTCAATAAAGTAAATTTAAAAACGTTACTATTTTCACAATTTCGAAAATTTCAAAAAAAATATTCGACAGTTTTGCGTTTTATTTACAACGTTTCGACTATCTCTCTCGCTCTCGTGTGTCACGTGATAATGTTCGTCATGCCCTTAAATACAAAAAACACTTGAGGAAAGAAATGTTAATAATAATTCGTAAAAAGAATATTATATCTATACCTGAACACTCTTGTCATACGATTCTTGCAAATTTGTGTTCGTTTCGGTCAGCTGTCCGATTTGATCCTTCATTAATTCACAATCTCTTTGCTTCTCCTCCAATTCTCGTTTGCGCAGGGTCACCTCTCTTATATACTCGTATTTCTCCTTTTTGCATTTTTCGAGCTTCGAATTCAGTAAAGCGATTTGTTGTTTCTAAAAAAAAAAAACGTTGAAACGAGATTTTCGGAAAACCCAAAAAAAATCATTTTAAACTAATTCTGCACGAGTGACTTCGTCTAAAAATGTGAAAGAAATGCATGAAACGATAAAACCAAAATAATTTTGTGAAAAATTAGCCTTTTCAAATTCCTCCGGTCACTAAACCGTGATTCGAATATTCTTTATCGTGTGATGGAACTAACTTCTGCCTCTGCATCTTCGAGTTTTCTGGCCAGGATGTTCTTTTCTTTTTCAAGTTTGTGCAACGCCCAGCGATTATCCCTGGCCTTTTGTTCGGCCTCGTGTAACAATTCCTGATGTTCGTCGTTTTCACACTCCAACTGACGACACTTTTCTTTCATCTGATCCCTGAGATTAAAACACAATAAATAAATGTTCCAAATATGCAAAATTCATACAACGTAAGTTCTATCTATTCTCCAGCTTTTCTTCTCGATATGGAAAATTTATGATTTCTAAATAAATAAATAAATAAAATAGAAAGATGAATAAAATTTGCCATACTTATGGAAAATTATATTTATCTTTATATTTTATTTATATTATATTTTAATTAACATCGATTTAATTAATATATTAATAATTTATTTATTTAAGAATTTATCTTAATATTTTATTTATTAATTTTATTTTTTATATATTCTATTTAAACATTTTATATTATTATTTACGAAGAAAAATGTATTAATTTTATTAATGTTACATTTAAATTGACACCTATTTAACTCGTGTCATTTTTACCAACACCAACTTTTATCATTTTATCACAACATTAAATACTATTAATTATCAGTGACAATAAATATTGGCATCTGTACTATCGCCAAAAATTTTTGAATTTTCCTGGGTTTCCCGGGCGAGTTTAAAACGAGTATAATCTCGATAAATATAAATTGTACTTGCAATTTGAGTCGCAAATTTTCCAGTTGTCTTTGCAATCGAACGGTGAGTTCTTCGGCTCTCGCGAGGTCCTCTCGAAGCAAAGAATTTTCTTCGTCGTAACGGCGGACTCGCATACGTAAATCGGCCTGGGATGATTCACCAATACCGGCAGTAACGCCACAACCACTATCGGTATCATCGGCAGACTCAGGTGTTGTGTCCGACATTGCACACCTGGAGAACATCGACCAATGCCACCCACGCGACCTATATACTCTATTGATACTCTATTTTCTCTCTCTCTCTCTCTCTCGCTCCCTCTGTACTCGACTAAATCATATAACACCTGTTTACTCACCCGTGTGCCGTGTCGCTGCTCGGACTGTAGCTCGATACATTTAGAAGATCTACAAAATCTGCAATCGGTTTCACGTTAAGTTTATCCCGTGACTATCCACGTCGAGGCAAAATTAAACATCGAATAATTGTTATTTCCTATTGTTCATCGATAATTATTTATACGGATTTATTCATTATTATAAATAATGCAACAATGTAATATATTAATATTAATTATATATTAATTATATATTATATTATATTATATTATATTATATTATATTATATTATATTATATTATATTATATTATATTATATTATATTATATTATATTATATTAT